>JAVQJL010013175.1:0-36945 GCA_036024295.1 Nannoperca obscura
GACACCCTCATTTTTTTATTTTTTTTTTTTAGACATTCATAAGCTTTAATTTTTGTCCCCCCCCCCCCCCCTCCTCCTGTTTATGAAGACTGCTATTACAACCACAGGTTTTGTAAATATTTCTGAAACACGATTTGGCACGCGCAAAAAAATCTTACAGACCCTTATTTCACCCCATCCTCCAAGTTAATGTGCTAAAGACTGATAGTCTGAGCCTTCTGTATTTTTAGATGCACCACGAATGTGCTCTTATTGGAACCGGACTTTTTATTTACTGAGGACGAGGTCGCGTAAACCCTTGAATTAATCGATGACCTCTGACCTTTTATTTTTTTGCGTGTTATAAATAAGAAACTAGGATTCAAAGTGATTTAAGTATTGCATTACACACAAACAGTTCTTTGGATATCTGGTGCTGGACAGCTCAATGTGCTCCACAGGTTACACTGAGGTTGAGTGCTGCTCCTCTTCAGATCTTTGATGTCAGTGTTATCACAGCTGTCTGCGCTCATGCCTCAGTCATGTGGGTTAAGAGGTGTGTGTGTGTGTGTGAAGGAAAGGGATGCGCACACACACACACACACACATATTTTGTCAGTTGACACCGATTGTTTCAAGGTGCCAAAAGACTAAAGGACACTACAAACAGCTACTGTGCGTCAGAAAACATCTTGTTGACGGTGTAATTAATTATGGATTTTAACTGGAACTATTATGTCTCAAATAAAACAAAACTGCAACGTGAACTACAGTTCAAGTACATCCTCTTTCTTAGACGTGAGACATAATTTCGCTACCGCTGTCGTGCTTCACACCGAGTCTTTGATCCCTCCAGACTGCCTTGTGCTGCTGGTTTTTAAAGACAAGTCCGACAAAGCGCAGGGCAACAAGGAGAGGGCCAGCGTCACCTTGGAGGAGATCTGCGGTCTGGAAGCGGGACAGTGGTATGAAGGCGTGGCCTTCACTCTGGCCGTCCTCTGCCTGAACCAGTCTGCCCTACTGGGCTTCGACAGCAAGGAGGCCCTGCAGGCGTGGGATGTCCGCCTGCGATACAGCCTCGGAGAAGGTGAGGAGATCCGCCGTTGCTTCAGTTTCTGTGGGGGTTTTTTTCTTTTTGGTGTTTCCCTTCCGGTGCTTTTTAACTTAAAGCTTTTCAAGCAGTGCAAATTACTCTAAATTTGTAATAAAGACAATAATACCACATTTGACCTCCCTATACTGTAGTCAAAAAGCCAACTCTCAACAACCAGATGAATTCATCCATCGTTTTGGCAGGTTTCTGTGTTTAAAATCCACTGCTGTCGAAGAGTTTGCACCTTTCTAAAGCTCTAAAGTTGTCAACAGAAACAAGAGCATAAGACAGACGAATAAACTGCCCTCGACAGCAATGTTAAACACTTGTGATGTCTGTATGAAGAATATTCAACCCCCCGTGTGCCAAAACAGCTATCCAATGGTTTGCCTTTTATTTGAGGAGCAGTCTGAGAACTGTGGTCAGACGACCTTAGAGTCCTGCCCGAGGAGAAAGGGGTCAGCGGGTCATGAGTGCATCCGGGGTCTGATTTTTACGATAGCCGCACAGGTGACGAGCAGAATCTTGAACAGGGTCCCGTGTTCCACCTGCAGCCGGGCGTTCTGTAAAAGCTGCGGTTTCTCGACTGATCATTTATTTAAGCAATGGAACAACACGGTCCAGGCAGGATGAAACAAAGGCATGAATAATTGACTCTAAATCAAGGCGAGGTGTAGAAAAGAGCATAATTTCAAATTTGGAAAAACAATAACAACATTGCAACTTTGATGTGTTGTTTCGGATTCATATGGATCAAAAGATACGTCTCGGTTCCATAATGACAAAATTGAGACGGATTAGACAATGTTTATGCTTTTTTGTTTTTTACTTAGCAAGATGCAGTTGGTTGCTGACGCAGTTGAGACATTTTATTGATCTTCTAAAATGTTCTTTTTAGGCTTGTTTGATCAAAGTAAAACGCATATTTAAAATATCAGAAGCTATATTATAAGTTGCAGGCTCACACTGTTTGTATTAAATTTCTACTTTGATTTGAGTTGTGTGGTCATTCAAAATGTACAATTCTGATGCATTTGACATAAAAAGTCACAGAAAAAAATATAATAATGGTAAATGTTTTTATTTTGATCTTCATTATAGTTCATGCTCTACAAAAGTCCAGCATCATAGAATTAAACGTTAATTTATAGCCATATATACAGCCTACTGTGTTGATCTGTTTATAGGAGCTATTGGACTGTTCAGCTGGGGTCTTGGGAGTCGACCAGTTTAAAGCAGTCACTAATGACCGTGTCACGGCACCGATTGTGTGGTAGAGGACAAAGTGCTGAAGACAAATTGCATCGCAGTTGTTCCCTTGAGGGGTGTGTGTGTGTGTGTGTGTGTGTGTCCAAGTCAGCGCAAATGTCACCTGCCGGGCTGAGGGCCAGAGTGCGCAGAGCTTTTGTTGGGGTGTGTGTGTGTGTGTGTGTGACACCGTATGAATCTTTCTCAAACAGAGCAGTGACGCGACGCAGCTGGCCGACATTTCCTCGTCATCGCCTCCATCAATCTCAACTGTCGAAGATCGTTTAGCGCAGTAAGAGTCTTTGGCCGAGTGCTGCAGGAGAACTTCACATTCGTTGGACGGCGTTCCGCAAACGTAGTGCTCGTACATCTAGTTTTTCCCCTCTTTGGGTCCTTATTAGCAGTACACGACTCAGTTACACAGATGTTTACGATGGGCTTTGATTGCATTGGGCTTTTGATCTGAGCCCAGCTTGCTGATTTCATTCTGTGTGCAGCCGTTGCTCCTTTTTTTTATTAGTGAATGAAATCAAATCCGGGCTGAAGTAATCATTCTGTAAGGTTTAAGAGCAACTATATTCAATCTGGACTCTCTTCCTCTTCATGTCGGTGGAATCTGACCAAAATCTAGTTTGTTTACTCTTTAAATCTTCAGTACAGTCCTACAGTGACCCTAAAACTCACAAAACATGTCTTCATCAACATAACAACACTCACTCCAGTGACATGTTGTTATTATGAGAAATACACTAGAAGATTGTAACCACTCTCATGTCTGTCCAGTACATATGAAGCTTCCACGAGCTGTAGCTTAGTTTAGCCTAGCGTAAAGACTGGAAAGAAAGGGAAACGGTTAAGTTTCCAAAGGTAACAAAATCTACCTACCAGCTCCTCTATAGCTCACTAAATTAACATTTTAGGGCCAGATGTGACTTCTGTATACTTGTGTTTTTGTCTGTCGAAAATCTTTTTTTTACTAATTTCTCATACAACTTTGATGCTACAATGACCGTTGATTTAAACTGTATTTTTAATTCCTGCATATGCTTTGGGTACTTGGGCAGACTTTACTGGTCCTGTAGGGCTGTATAGGAGAGCTTGTTGTGGGTCTTCCTTCACTAGTTTCTCTGTTTGTTTAGTTCACAGATTCAGTGTTGGAGTCTTACCAGGGACCAAGTTGGAGAGTGGACCTGCAACTCTTCATTTGTGCAACAACTTACTGACTCTCGCCCGAGACGTCCCTCCTGTTATTATCGGCCACTGGAACCTTCCAGACCTGCGCAGATATGGTCCTGTGCCTCATGGATTTGTGTTCGAGGGAGGAACACGATGTGGTTACTGTAAGTTTATTAATCTTTATGTTGTATTTATGCTGCATTTGGATTTCTTCAGGTAAATTGACCCTTTATGTGGCTGATATTTTGTGTTTGGGAGATGGTTCTTTAGGGCATCAAGGTAATTGGTTATTAGGCTGATTAGCACACTTGAGGATGGAACGAGTTCTAAGATTAATTAGCATTGGACATTGAATACATTCTGTTAAATTATTCAATAACACAAACAACTAAGTGTTTGACTAAATGGGAGAATTTAAAAAAACACAACATCAACAGCGAAATGGAGACAGAAATAAATCATATTATAGTGAAAATCAAGAGAACAGAGTCTCAGTGCAACCACATTAAACACCATCTTCATCATCTCATGACAATAATGTCTCGAGTAAAATTGGGTCGCGTCATTAGAAGTAATAGCTCATTAAATCGCTATCTGAGCCGCGTTTCGCTTATGTCTTTCTCAAACGGACCAAACGATCACCGGCTGTGATTCGAGATGATTCATTTGTAGCAGTCATTCAACAGTGTCTGTGAAACCTTGGCTCCTTCCCGGCACAGTGACTGTCCCACTACGATAATGTTGCCTGCAACTCTGAATTAAAGACATGCTTTACAGCCACTTAGAAGTGTGTGTGTGTGTGTGTGGGTAAAATATATGTATCTTGTTTTATATAAATAGGTTTGGTCAAGTTTTGAGTCATACTGCTACCACTTGGGAGTGTCAGAAGCCGAGTGTTTCAACCATTTATCTATTACTTAAAGCAATCCATTTTGACTCCTCTGCTTGCCTTTCTAACTAGTTTTCATGCGCTCTTAGTCCCAGCACATGGTGTTCAGGTGTAATAACTGCAGAAGCGCCCCCTCAGGTAGGTGTTTTATTTAGACACCAGCGTGCTTCTTACTTTGACAGTTTGGGGACGGCCATTTTGTGTATCGGCAATCATAAAACCCCCGTGCACAAAGCCAGAAATTATTTGCAGAGTTCTGTGTGGAAGAACTTTGATTGAAATACCTTGGGGGGGGGAGATTGAAACTGCAACTAAGGCTGGGCTCATTTCCCAACAGTAAGTGCCGACTCCATTAATGCTCATGTGGCTGAATGAGCTTAAATCCCTGGTTTCAAAATGTTGCGGAAAGCCTGAGCAGCAGATTCATGCCCCTGGTGTATGAGTAAGAATTTTAACAATCACACATGTATAATGGGTGTCTACATACTTTTGGCCATGTGTAATCTGAATGCAATTAAATCCAGCATTGTTAAATTACGGAAATAATGCGCTGGTATTGGTTATTTGATTTACCTCTGAGTAATTGCAAGCACATAATGTAAATGGCAGTGAACTCGCCGTTTGTTCATGGTGATTTTGCTCTGAATTGGTGGATTGGGAATTGGAAACACAGCTGCTTCATAACAACAAGAAACCAGCTGGAGGAAAATGATTCCGTCTGTGCCTGCGGTGCCTAAAATTCAGAAATGTGCGTCTCTCCAGAGAAGTTGTTTTTGAGAAAGATGCATTCTCCCTAAGCTCAGTTATAACAGTCCTAGCTGTGTGTGTGTGTGTGTCCCTGTGATAAGGTAAACCACAGTTTTCCATATTGGAATAAACATGAAACCATTAAAGAAGAGATGTGTGTGTGTGTGTGTGTGTGTGTACACCTGGAGGGGACGGAGACCGACACTAGGGGAATGGCAGACATCAGAGCGCTGCGGACACACGATGACCCCTTTGGAAACGCGACACTTCAGAATGTGATTTGTGATTTTATTTAGCTCCATTAAATCTTCAGCAGTATATAATATGAAGACGGGCAGAAGTCACATACACTTTGATGTACATAAAAAGAGCAAAAAAATAAATAAAGAAGGGAGATGTGTGTGAACATAAAGGTGCGTCTAAATGTTTGTGCCTTGAAGGGCGTGCATTCCTGTGACATGTAATCTCTCGGCACAGTTTATCCACAGCAGAGGGTGAAGTGGTGCGCAACAGTGTTGGACCTCTCACTTCTGGGTGAAGCAGCTGTAGGAGTTTGAGCTGCATTTGTCCGACCTCTTGTCCACGTCCTGCTTGATAGTTTATCTTCAGTGTTTCAGAATAAACTAGGGAACTAAACTAGAGTGTGTGTGTCTGTCTGTGTGTGTCACTCTTAAAGAAATGAACGTGTATATCTGTACCTCGGAGGACAGCTGGCACAGCTCGAGTCTGAGTTTGTCTCACTTGTGAATAGGAAGAATAGAACAAACTATCCCTTTTGAAGTGCTTGCCTTCTTAAATGGCTTTGGTGCGGTAAAAATTGAAAGGGGTGAAGAGCTATGTTAATCTACACTCCCCATGCAGTGAATATGAATTAATAAGTTTGTTACTTTGTATGGATGCAGCGTTTATCACTTTATAGAGCAGTGCACCTGATGTTCAGTCACCCGTTATCAAAAGCGTGCCATGATTACATCTGTTGTCCTCAAAAGAGAGAATTCTTCCTCGGAGTCTAAGCCAAGCAGTTTCTGTACCAGAGGGAAGTATAAGATGAGGTCCTTCTTAATCAGATCCATATCATAAGGGCACTAAAGAGACGATACATCTTCAGTTTCGACGGGTGCAGACATTTGAGCAGACCTTGCAGCCGACCCTTGACCCTGCTCTCAGCCGGGGGGGCCTGTTGGGAATGTTATTGAGGCCCGCCTTGACATGGGTGGTCTCAGGGACAGGGCAACGCGACCAACCCTTTTTATTGGTGACGCCTTGTAATGGACAGCCAGTTGTGTTGTCAGAGGGAGGTCAAGAGACCACCTTTTAACCTTTTGCATCATTCTATCACCTTTTGAGGAGATAAACTGATGCGAAAGACGAGCTGAGAGCAATAAAGAGGAAATTAGATTGTTTTTTGATGACTTGATATGAAATGTGTAACAGCAGCCACAACAATGCTTGTATTTCTCAAAGAAAAGTACCACGAGGATAATTTTGGTATTGGTACAGAGAGCAATAACAGCTTTTTAAAATTATTTTTTAATAAATGTTAGCCATGCTAGCAGGATGGCTCTAGGGATAGGAATGTGGAGCCGTCCAGCACTTTGATCCAGACTGAAATGTCTCAAACTATTGGATAAATTCCCACAAAATGTTTTCCAGATACTCATGGTGCCCAGATGATTAATCCTAATGACTTTTCCTGTAGCGCCACCGAGAGGTTGACGTTTTTGGTTTTGAGTGAAACGTCAAGAAAACTAGTGGATGGATTGTCATTTAATTTAGTACAGACATTCGGTACCCTTCATGTCATTTTCATCTAATTTGTTCAAAACTTTAGTAAAGAAACCACACGTTCTCATCAGTGTTGAGGGCTAATTAGCAAACATCTTAGTACTTGCTAAACATCAGCATGTTAGCATTGTCTTTGTGAGCATGCTGACGTTAGCATTTAGCTCAGCTGTGTACGTGCAAGCTCACAGAGCTGCTAGCATGCCTGCAGACTCTAAATGCCAAACTTTCTCAGATTCCAGCTTCTCAGTAACAGTATTTTTGACCTGCTAGTGATTATTTGAGTGATGCAAAAAAAAAAAAATACCATGACACTAATAAATTCTGCCTTCTCCAGGGGCCGGCGTTTTTCTGCTCACATCTGCTGAGAGCGAGCAGATCAGCTTTCTGTTCGACTGCATCGTCAGAGGCATCTCCCCCACCAGAGGCCCGTTTGGGTTGCGGCCGGTTTTGCCAGGTCAGTACCAGAGGTGCCTCAAAGCTGCTCGGCTGCAAAGAACTGGGAAACCAATGGAGGTTGACACAGAAAGCGAGAGTTTAGTTGTCAGGACTGTTATTTAAAGAAAGAAGATGCATCTCTATTTGATGCTTATTTAGGATAATTAATAGCCGCGCTGTTGCCAAGGAGTGTGAGTAAACACTTAAGCCAACACTTTAAATTGTAGCAAGCCCCGCATGGCTCCCCTCCTGGGCCTCCAGGGATTTATCATAGCTGTTGTGTGCTGCCTTCATGGAATCCAGCCATTTTTGGCAGAATGAGTCAGAGGATTCTTCCACGGACGGATGTGCTTTGATGTGACTAAATTGTGACTGACAGCTGTTTTTGTGCAATTGGGTAATCCTCTGAAGCAATTTATAATTTTAGTCAAACACTCTAACCCCTGACTTAAGTGTACTGTGGTGAATGTAAAGCTTAGGGTCACCTTAAACATCAGTAAGAGGATAACTACTGTACTAACTGTGATTATGGCAGCAAATTCAATTGTCGTCTATGTATAGTTGAGGGTGCAGTGCTACTGGTGGGTGAGCTGGAGGATGGGTCGTGTTCCCAATAGCCACAATGTTGTTGTTGTTTTAAAAAAAACTATTATTAAAGCAGGGTTGCCTTGCAAGATGTCAATGTGTCAGAGATGCCCATCACCAGTTAAACGATAGACCTAATATATGAACATCATGATCTCCATTTGTGAATAATTAATAACTAAAGTATATATTTTCCAAAGGGTTATTAGGGTGGCATATTGCAGTGCTTGTACAGTACACTGTGCTGTAACAATGAAGTCTATATAATGAGCACTGAGCTGTAGCACGTCCACCTTCAGCTCTTCTGCTCTCCTCCTCTTCTGCCACCCATTATGAAAACCTGACACTCTCTGCTTAGTGTTTTCTGCCAAAAGAAGAATATTTTTATCCTTATTGTTTATTTAGTTTCAGGGCTGAAAACGGAATCCCGAGCAGCTTTGGTAATTGATTAGTAATTTTTCATGCGAGAATTTCTGGTTTTAGCTTCTTTGAGGATATATTTTTTTATATATATATATAAAATCTTAACTTAATATCTTTGGGGTTTGGACTGTTGGTTGAACAAAACAAGCAATTCGAGCACGCCTGTGTGGGCTCACATTTTCCAATTAAAGATATGATGATATGATATAAATGTTCTTTACTTTCTTTCAAATGATCCCAACTCTTAAATTTAAAGCTGCTGTTAACAATTGGTCAAATAACAGTGTGACGACGTGTGCCCTCCCCTCAGCTCTACAGAGCTTTAGCATCTTCCAGCTCGTTGTTTTGGTTTCCTGGCCCGCAGCTTTACTGTGTTGATTCACAGCTGTTACCACTGAAAAGGCTCTGATAAATACCCGCTGTTTACTACCTGCTCGGCACCAAACGACAGAGTTGGCGACCAGCTGGCGAATATGGTGGAGGATTTAGGAGCTAAAGTGGGGATTGGTGGAGACCAAAAAAAAACAGTTAAAGGGAGAGTGAATTCAATTAAATTTCAATTCAATGAATATTGTGAATATAATAATGATTATGTTGATCCGTATCTGCTGGATGTGTAATGTGCTAACATGTTAGCCCAAATCTTCAATGTGCAAATATGTCACTTTTTTTGTGGCTAAGAAATCGGTAGTAGAAATGGTCTCTGATATAAAGAATCAAACAAGACAACAGTCACCTCGGTACCTTTTTTGTCTTGGTGAATTCTCCTATTTACGTCATTTTAATAATGCATTTTAAAGCTAGATCTAATACTAAAGCCGCTAAACAGTATCTGCTCTCCTGCTGTCTACTTTAACACCCTCAACCTTCCACACTAGCAGTTTTTTTTTTTTTTAAGCATTTTTCTCACCCAGTGTGCAACTTAACAGGAAATGTGGACTGGGCAGCTGCAAGGGGCTGTGGATATTCTGGTTTTCGCACATCTCACTGCCCGATCACCGGTTGAGCTCATACTCCCGTTATTGTGGTGCGTAGTAAAATAAATAGCAAGGAGGATGTCGGAGGGGGAGCAAGGGGTCAAAGTCACAGTTCACACAAGTGGAGCAGCCAAAGCCTCCTAATCACTCCGGGCATGTATGTAACCTCATCCACAGGATTCCACTCCCCCCCCCCCCTCCACACTTTCATTTCGTACTCAGTCACCCGCCGCTCGACCCTCCCCTCTCCCCTCATTTCGTACTTATTCCTCTCTGCAGCCCTTAATTGTCTCAATTGTGTTCTCACTTGTGGTTCACTCCTCGGTCGTTGTCCGTGTCTCTGCCCTACACAGCTCCTGACTAAATCTCTTCACCTCCATTTTGATTAATTGCTGTTATGGAAGACATAAGTAACCATTGGATGACGATTACAGTGGCTGCTTCAAGATAAAGTGGAAAATGTATCTCATCAGCTAGTTAGACTTACCTAGCGCTACCTACATCAGTTACAATTTATAAGCATGTTACCTTTTGGACAGAGTCATGCTAGCCGTTTCCCCTATTTCCAATCTTAATGCTAAGCTTAATGCTAAGCAGTTGCTGGCTGTATCTTCATCTTTAGCGTGCAGATCAATCACATTTAAAAAAATGTAAACAGTTTAAAAACTTATTTTTAAAGATTTTATGAATGGGTATTATGTTCCTGTAACTGTGTACAAACAACAAATTTCCCCCAAAAATGTTTGTTGAAGTGCAGAAAGTGCTGTTAGTTTAGTTTCAGTCCTTTTCTAATAACCTTAGACATGTGGTGAGGACATTTTTGAAGCCTGTTGATAGCTCACTGCCTTCTTAACCAGTTACAGTAGCCAGAAAATTCTAATTTGGTCAAAGGGGAGGAAGCGTGCGTGGCGCTTAGCTGGGATGAGCAAGCTGCAAAAAAATGCAGCATGTGACAGGCCGTGACACCTGTTAGTCAAACAGATATTAACCAAGACACACTCCTTTTTTGATGTCTTTGGCTGCGCTCCATTTGGTTGTGCTCTACCTGTGGTAAAATCTGGTTATAATAAGAATCTTCTGGCTAGATTCTACAAGTATTAAGTGTGTTCATTACAAATGTGAAGCATTCATTTGTACACGTTTGTACAAACGTTTGAAATCTTTCTTTAATCAAATACATTTCCTTAGAACGTGACGTTATATCTCTTTGGATTCTTGAGATGAGTTGTGTTGCACATCTGTTTTTCAGCATGGAATCTCTGATGCTTGTATGACGTGCTTCTCGGCACACAATCAAAAGGAAGGAGAAGACATTCATTCAACATATAACTCTGACTAAATGTAAAAGTTAAATGTTGGTACAAACATTTGAAATCTTAGCTAAACATGTTTCACTTCTGACATTTAACCAAAAAAATCTTAATGTAATTTTACTTTGTCTACACTGGCCTGCAGTGGGAGGGCAAATATTTCTTAAACAGTTAATTAAATTAAGTTTGTATTCTTGAGACACACTGCAGAATCAAATGTTCTGCTGGGGATATGTGCCTATTGATATTAGTATGATGTGCATCTTGAAAAATACCAATAGGACAGGCAGAGACAGGATTTCAAGGAAGGAAAGGACAGCTTTTCATCATGTATTCAACATATAACTATATGAGAAAGGGACTCACTGGCGTCACAGTCTATTAAGTTTTAATTAGAGGACACAGTTGTTTTACTTTTAAATTTCGACTCCACTTGCAGGATGTGATCTGAACCATTTGCAGTTCTGGTACATTTACCACACTCATGCTGCAGGCTCGGGATAGATAAAAAAAAAAATGGATCCAGTGTTGGAGTTGACCTTGGTGGTCCAAGGCACATTAGATCCTTGAACAGCAACAACAGCAGAGCGCGTACCAACAGAGCCACGTGGCAGCGCTATTATTAAACCCGGTGGTGTTGCACAAATACTGCAAGGTGTTCCCCTTTGTGACCCTTTCCTTTTGCTCCGACACTCGGCAACCGTGTAATGGTACACAGCAATCAGTGTTTGTCATTCATTCTTTGCACTAACATCTTGTGGCTGACATTTGCTTTTAATGATGCCAGAGTTGTCTTGACAGAGGAGTGAGACCCTTGTGGTTTAAAGTGCCCCTTGCTGTTTCTCTGGAGTAGCTGGATGTGTTTTCACAGCTGTGTCACCGCAGTACAAAATGCTCAGCTGTGTCGCATTTGATCCCACGTCTCTGACAGTAGCAAGACTCATTAAACATACCTTGTCGTCACTAGTTAGTTTGATGACTGCAATGCAAGTTATATATACTATATATTATAAGTGTGTGCGCGCATATATGTATAATAAATGAGCCCTCGTGGGTGCAAGTTATGTTTTGGATGCTCTCTCCAACAGACCCCAGTGCCAGTGAGACGGATTCAGAGGAGAGGTTGAACCACGAGGCCCAGGAGCTGGAGAAACGACTGAGCATGCTCTCTCACAGGAGCAGCACAGGTAGAGCTACAGTAATGCTGTAAATCAAAGGCGGGGGGGGGGAACTGCAGCCAAACATTTTACAAATCGTTCTGCTCTGAATGTGTATCTTTCATTACATAATCATCCCAAAGCACCCATAATTGTTCTTTTACTGCCCTCTTCCCCACCCAACAGTATAAATGATACATTGGCTTTTAATAATGCTGTACTTGGATTTAAATTAAGTTTGCACATTACTCAGGTGATTTATTGTTCCTATTATGTGGTGAAAACCGGGGAGAATAGTGGCTGAAGAAAAACAGACATAATATGATGCTTTAATATGTTTTTTTTTTAATAAATGAAGAAATCATTAAGCTGTTGATTCAATTCAAGCTTTTTTTTATTAATGTTGTCTTTCTTGGCAGTGTCGTCCTCGTACTGCCCGTCTGCTGGGGGAGACGACCGCAGCATATCCGGGTCCTCTGACACGTCCGACACCAGCCAATCGGACTACAGCACTGGCAGCCGGCTGGCCATTTGGACCGAGCCAGCCGCCAGCCCGTCAGAAAGCATCGGCCATGTGGGCGTTAAAGCGGCGTTACAGAGCATCGAGAAGCTTTCCGTCAATCAGGGAGGTGGAAACCGGCCGGCCGCCAAACTCCCCCGGCAGCTTCAGGAGATCGGCCGTCGGAGCTCATCTGACAGCGGCATCGCCACCGGCAGCCATTCCTCGTACTCGGGAAGTTTCTCCTCCTACACAGGCAGCCTGGACATCACCCCCGGGGAGGACTTCGGGTCTGTTTTCAGCTTGCCTCCACACTTGGCTCAAGACCTGAGCCCTTGTACTTGCTCCGCTTCCCCCGGACATGAATACCTGGTGCCTACATCACTTAGGTATCTCTATGACACTCCCAGGAGTCTGTTACAGGAGGGAAGCGGGGGTGCCAAAGACAATGAACTCTCCACCCCAACGAGGGACACTCCCTCCACGTCAGGCCTCGCAACAGACTCCATAAAGGGGGTCAAAAGCAGTGCCATGGCCTCTGAGGGTCCCTCAGAAACTACTGAAAGACAGTCAATGAGTGAACACTTACAAGGCCCCTCAGAGGAGAGTAAAAAAACCAAGGTGGCGCCCTCTAGTGAACACCCAGACTCCTGTCACATCTGCAGCTCTCTCACATCTGTCTCCAAAACCATCGTGACGATCTGCTCAGTGTGTGGTGGATTTAAGGTGAGTAGAAAAATGTTTCAGAGCCAGTTTTGCTTTCTGAATTCTTGTCTTTTTACAGATTTGCCAGAAACAGACTTGAGTTGAGCTCAGTTTTAAGTGCAAATCTTTTGCCGTTGGCCATCTGTTTGCCTCAAACCGTGAAGTTAAAACGCTATATTCCCCGTTCACATGGACTCCCGAACGTGCCGGGTTGTATAACTCCCAGTCATACAATAGCAGCTTGTGTGAGCAGGCCTTCCCATCACTCCATCGTCTGTTCTGTAGCTCGCCGTCGATATGACCTTTTTGTGGTATCGAGCAGGCTGACTGTGATGCCTCTGCATTTGGTGGCAAAACAACAAAACATTCCCATGGCCCATCTGTCTTACAAGTTAGCATGTCAGCAGCAAATTGAGGTTGACACTGTCATTGTATCCAGCAGATTTACACCTCGTGACTTGCAATTTTTTCTCTTTTTACACCTCTGCCTCCTCTTTATTGCTTAATTTAAAACCGTGGGGCTAAAGAAGTGGCCTTTTTCTTCTGAGAGCATGAAGAGCATGTAAACCCCAAGTAAACCCCAAACTGAATGTCAGCCAAGTTTATTTTACAAAAAAAAAGCTTCTATTAAAGCCTTCTCAATATGAACCGAGGCTCAGCTGTCTCCTGGGTAATGCTGCTTTTCTCCTTGGCAATCGATCGTGATGTTGGCGATTTCTTAATCAGGGTTTGATTTAAAATGACTCAAATCTACTGTCAAAATAGTTGGGGATTAATTTTCTTGATAAGTGTGTGTGTGTGTGGGGGGGGGGGGGGGTTGTTGGATTTTAGGCTAAATCAGTTTTTGAGATTGATCATGCATGGCTGTGATGTAGTGTTCATCATTTATACCAGTTTTATGGTAGTTTTATTTTTTTTTAAAATGCCTTTGGAAGTCCTTAACATTTGAACATCCAGGTGCAAACTTAGTAAAAGCATTTTTTTGGTCCTGGTTGCTTTTATTGAATACTCTAATATTACAATACTCTAAATACATATAGATATGTAGCTTCACCTGCTGCTAGTGCAGTTAATTAAGAATTCTAATTGCGTTTGTGAACTAAATGAAACCCGAGTGGTTGGCCAGAAGCCGATGGATCAGGCGTGAGCAGTGTAGGAGGGCAACTATCACCTTCAGCCTGAGCAACACAATCCACCCCTGTTGTTTATTGGGTCACAGCTACATTATACCATAACTAAATAAATGTTATTTCACATTTTATTATAATTCAATTCAAGTCAAAAGACTTTAAAGAGGTTCAACCTAGCGTGCGTGTGTGTGTAAGACATGGATGTAGTTCTTTGTCAGCCATGGTATATTGTATATTTTTCTGTTGTTAAACTGTACAAATGAGCCACGTTGCATTCCTCCTTTTATATGAACACGGACACAGTGGTTTCCTTTGAGTCGACCCTACATACTATATTGTCCTGTTAATGGTATACCAAATCTGCAGCTGAAAATAGTCCCTGACAAATGCATCCCCTCTCCCAGTAACATTTGCTCAAACCACAGAGCCCAGGAAATGTGGCCTTTTGTAAAAATAAAAGTTGTGACCCGTTTTTCCAGATTTACATGAGAATCAATAAAAACTAAAAAAGGCTGGCAATGATTTAAAAAATAAATAAATAAATAAATAAATAAAGTTTTAAGTGCCTCGTATTAAAACACCAGGCTAAAATGCTTGCTCATTGTTGCTTTTTTATAGTTCCAATAAATACGATCATATTAAGTTGTGTAATCTTTCTTTTTCACCTCACAGGGGACGCCGTTCATCCCTGCAAGTGGTTCAGTGATACCTGCCATACCAGGTAAGTGTAATCGGGCCGAAATGTTGTACGCACACTGCATGCATCGATTCCTGCATGCCCGAACAGAGTTGCTGCATGTTTGAGAAAAAGCATTCACGATTTGCTGATTTGATTTGGGACAGAAATCAAAGTGTGTTGAAATAGGGGGTTTTCTTTTTCTTTTGGCTCCAGAATGTCATATTTTTAATCCAGCAGATCAAAGTGTTGACAAATCACCGTGCAGACCCAACACCGCCAGTGAATACAATATTGCAGTGAAGAAAATTCTGGAGAAATCCTGTGCCTCTCCTGGCTCTGGAAGCAGCCACGGCTCGGAGGAGCCGAAAGTGAAGATGTGTGAGGATTCACCGTTGCCAAAAAACGGAAGAGAGAAATTATCCAGTCTCTTAGCTGATTTGTTAGGCTTTCCAAGTACTGATGGGCAGCTGGAGGCCAAGACTAACAGTCTGAACTTGTATGAGTCAATGAGCCAGAGATTTGGAAATGAGCTAAAATCCTCACAAAGCGGCACCTGTGCGCCATCACAAGACACAGTCATTTATGAAAACTGTTTAAAGTGTCGAGGAGAGCACTACCACCTTCCTCCACGGGTCGCACCCGCTGAAATGCACCGCAACAGGAACATCTCCACATTCCAGACCTTTCCAACGGTGCTGCACCCGAAGAGAAGCCAAGAACACAGAGTAGCTGCTAATGAGGAGCGGCTCCACCGCCCTCTGAGTGATGGATCGCAGAGCGCGGACGGGCGGTGTCAGTATGGAGAGATGAATGGTCGGAAAGTGACCAGTGAAGGTAAGAGGCCTCTTCTCTGGTTTCCTCTCCAACTCACAACAAAGCTTCTCCGATTCCTCTGGTGTCCTTTTTCCTCTTCAGCCCTTTTTGAAATGGATCTTCTCTTTCATTTCGGTCCTGTTGTTCTCCTCGTCATCATTAAAAAACACACTTTCCTCCTGGCTTCTCTTGTTTAATCAACCGCTTGTTTTCTATCTGCACTCTGTGATGTTTCCTTTTGATGTTAGCAATGAAAAGTAGACGCGATTGAAGTTAAGAGAAGAGTTCAAGAGAAATCAAATGATGTGTAGACTGCTCTAGTGACTGACTGGTGGTGGATTTCTAAGACTGAAACCTAAAGTTCTACCTGCCTTTGTTAATGGTTAGTGAATCTACCAGTGTCTTCTAATGAGTTGTAAACCAACTTTTGGGTTGCCAGGTTGTGAAAATTTGATTGGTTACCTTTTATGGAAATTGAAATTTATGTACAACTTATTAGGCATTTATTAATCATTTACCAACATTTATACATTTATGGCATCATACCAAAAAGAAACGTCTTCTTATTTGTGCCATATCACTATAAAGCACTTGTAAATTATTATTTAGCATCTAACAAGCAATGATTTAATACTTTAATATATACCTTTTATAAAGGGTGCCTTATTGGAAAGTGGCACCAAAAAAAATCACTCAAGCACAATATATTAGCAACATGTGTTTTTGTTTTTGAACATACAGTATTTTTTACAGTATAAGGATTATTTAAATTTGGTTAAGGAATTGTGAAAACGACCTTCAGCAGTCTCTGGTGGATGAAATATGTAATGGTGTTTGTACCTCAAACATGCATCTTCAGCATTTGTGTTCAGAAATTTCTTTTCACTCTTTGGCCGATACACACTCGTCTGCACCTGGCTAAAAGTAATGCAGTCCTGCATTGTGTTGTCTTATATTGACAGGTGTTTTTTTTTTTTTGTCCACCCCACATATCAATGAGGGCAGGCTAAATAACTACATCCTCCAAAATGATCAGTTGAATCAACACTTTTACACTATTTATTAAAATCTTCATGAAAGGGGTATTTTATTGCAGGATTGTTGTATTGGGCTGTGTTTGTTTTAGCTAAATGTACTTAATAAACTGGTAACTGAAGTGTATCTTCCAATTAGAGCGATAAATCTCCCTATTGGCTAAATGCAGATATATATTGCAGTGTGTGTATATGTTGACCAATAGAAAACAAGAAATTGCGGCACACAAATGCTAATATGTTTGAGGTCATTTAGAAACTTTGTGGCTATTACAGTTTCTAAGAGTCTGTAAAATGTCCTGTTCAGTACACGTTGCGGTCAATTTTTTTTTTTTAAAAGCAACGGAGGGAAAATCCACTACCAGTTGGGCTATAGCATCAGCCAGAAAATATCTGTAATAAGCTAAATTGTCAGATAGGATTGTAAATCGGCCTGATAGATGTATGTTGTATGCTGCTGTATGTTGAACCTCTTTTCCAGCATGCAGGTTGTGATGTTTGTCCCTTGCATGGCAGTGGTACAGCTCTTAGTCCCAGCACTAGGGATGCTATTTCTCCATGAATAATGGTCTGTGGTATTGTGAGATGATGAATCAATCAGCTGTTATTTGTTCCCGTCACTGGATCCCCTCTGTCATACCCAAAGAGCGCCACGTCTGCTTCCATTCACAGAATGGGTTCAGAAAGAACACACACTGTGGGATTGTTTTCTGCCCTGGCTATTGGCACAAAACAAAAATGCAGTTCAGTTTCTTATATTCAAAACGCACTATATTTTTCTCTGCCACCAGACAAAAGGCTTAATGGCAAAGAGGAAAGACGCAGAGCTGATCCTGCTTATGAGATCATGGAGAGTCGGGCGCCGGAGAGGAACTCGGAGGTAGGGCAATCCAAAACTCTCTAATCCGCTTTTCGCTATCAACCGCTCACACATTTTGACTGTGTAACTCATTGCACCCTGAGTTCAGCGGAACATTCTGGGGGGGGGTCTGTTATCATGGGAATACCTATTGATAAAGAATGCATAGCGGCTCAAGGAGGTAAGTTTTTAAGAGAGGCTGGAGTAATATCTGAAAATGAACATGAAGAAATATGTTCATCAGCATTTTGTAGTTTTAAACTTCTTACCCAGTTAGTCGGAATAAGCAGTTGAGCACATCGGGATTGTCTCCGTTGTCTATGTATGAGCTGAAATCATAGCATTAAAGTACTGTACTTGATGTATGTGTAAGTCTCTTAAGCCAAACCTTTTTATGCTTTTTCAACTTCCAGGGTGGGTGTGTGATGACACGTTCCTCCTGCTACCAGTCTTTATGCTAGGTTAAGCTAAGCGCCCTGTAGATCCAGCTCCACATGTAATGGTATCAATCTCATCTAACTTGTTTGTGTACGTGTATTTCCAGAAATATGGAATACAGATCATTTAGTTCCGTTTGTTTTCAGCCTCATATCACAGAGTAGGATCCCATTGAGTATAAACAAATTCATATAACCCCTGGAAGTGCCCTCATATGAAACATGAATATTAACAAACAATGTTAGAAGTATACAACTGTGGGAAAATGGACAGATATAATCACCCGATGGCCATTACAGATGATCCACTTGTGTGTGCGAGCCTCATTCATTCTCAGCACGACGGCGGTCCCATCAAGGAATCCCTCTTTGTGTGCACAGCGCTCCCTCGGCGAGACTGAAAGCAATATGGCTGCACTCAACCAATTTTCACACCACAATAGCTGTGCTCACAGTGGCTGTCTGGAATCAGAGATTGTGTGGCAGCAATTTTAAAAGGCATGGTTATCTGGCCGTAACGATGAGGCGTTGCAGACAGTGTTTCCACATGTAAGACACAGCCCCGTGCTCTGTGTATCCTGAACATCAGCCTCTGTCTATAAATACTCCTGACGTGTCCACCGAGCTGTTGAGAAAGTCCTCGTCACTCTTCTTATGTAATAAACTTATGCGCTGGGTATTATCGCTCACGGCAAATTATAATAAAAGTCGCTTGCTGCCTTGTGTCTTGCAGGCAGAAGAAAAAAGCAAGTACGAGCTAATGGGCAGCTGTGGTCAGCAGAGGTTCCTGCAAGAGACTGAAGGTGAGTGAGACAGACATCAAGTAATGAACATAACACATGCAGATTGTTGCGTCTGTAGCTGCACAAATGGATTCAGATTTTAATTACTTCTTTTGTTTCAGCGGCGCATTATCCAGGTTTCTTACAATAACCAGGACCCACTTACAGAAAGTGAATTAAATTGATGAGTCTTGCACCTGAATCAATCTAGCAGCAAATGCATCACCTGTAGCCTGAATAAATGCACAAAACGAGGCTCATTCAGCGTGTGAAACGGCAGACTGGTGCAGGGCATTAACATCCATGAGGGTGATGTTGGGAACAGACACATAATTGACACTTCACTTTACCAAGGGTAATGGACTGTGACATTGACGGGCGCACCAGCTCTTAGTAAGTCCTAACTAAGCCAGTGGTGGAATGTAACGAAGTGCATTTACTGCATTTACTGCAAGTACTGTACAATTTTGAGGTTATGTTAGTTACTGTGATGCTACAGGAGCTTGCGGTTTATGTAGTTGTTTGCTCTTGATTGGACGGTGCAAACGATTTACATATTACTTGTCCTCGACCAGCCAAGGGACTTTCTTTAAGTTTGAAATGCTTGAAACCATATTTAGTAAAATGACAATGAAATGACATTGATTTTTTAAAATTTCAGCTACTGTTCTTTTTTTTCATTAATTATTGATCTTGGAAATAGAAGTGTGACAAAATCGTCTTGAATCAAGGTCTACTTATTAGCTTTTAAATGCATTCCAAGGTCTTTCTGGGTTCAAATATTCAGAAAAGCTGGAAAAAGTAAGAGCATTGTGATTCTGCATTATTTTGCACGTTAAGTGTTAGATCGTTTTTATTGTGTTGCAGAGTATATATTGAACAGTTCTTTTCTGGTCACTTTCAAGTAATGGTGATATTTAAAAACCCTACCAGATTTCAGGGCATTAGGAGTCGTATGTCTTCAGATATTGAACCCTAAAAAGGGTAAGAAGTAGTTTTTCTTTGTTTTTGCAAGAATTACACAATTCCCAGGGGAAAACAAACTAAGACATTTTCAGAATTCTGCAAAAATACATTATTGGGTGACGCAGACTGACCCTACTTAATATACTTTACACTTTTTCTAAGCTACTTAAATTGGCACCAGCAGTTAAATGCTTCTTTGTATGTTACTACATGTAATGCTCTAAACAGAATATTTGGAGATCAGAGGTGTGAAATTCATCAGAGATGAGTCCCATACCTGCATGTGCTTTACAGGTCAGTTTAAGTCGCATACCTCTTTTGCGTTGCCATTAATGTAATCGAGAATAAAGGGCCGTGTTCAGCGAGGGCTCACTGCAGCGTGAACATTTATTTCTTCATCTGCACTTTATGAAACCCCAACTCAAGTTACATAAGAACCAACTGTGTCAAAAGAAGACATGTAGCTAACTGTGTGTAACCAAACAGAGAGTGCAGTGACGCGTGACAAGACACCTGCCCTGATGTGAGGTGAGGGGACAGTTGTCAGGGGACGTTAGGCCACTTAAGCACCCCACACCCAGAAACATGCCCTCAGCTGCTGGGACTTCCTAGAGCCGGTGTGCATTAGACTGTCACGACGTGGCACCGGACCCATCAGTCATGTTCGCGTACCTACACACACACACACACACACACGGCGCGGCTCCCGTGTCATCTTCCCCATCATCCTGCCTCAGCAAGCAGTTAATGGACAGGGACGTGCAGGAGGTGGCCAAGCCCAGTGGCTCGCTGGCAACTGAAACGAATACAGAATATTCATGTGATGTAATAATAGTTTGGTAACGCTTCACATTCAACTGATTTCATAAAACAGTGGGTGGTAAATCTTTGAAATTATGTGGAAACATGGCATTGTAAAGTGAAGTCATCAGTCAGACATGTTTTCACCTGCCCCCTTAATGTCTGCCTGCTATAATAACATGAAAGGTGGAATAACCAGCTTGAACAAGCCTCTCGCCCTAAAGACAAGCCTGTCATCAGACCCGTGTTGACTTTGTGGGTTGGGGTCTCTTAGCGCAGCCAGGTACTGCCTCTAACATCGCCCCTAGAGGAAGCGTATTATGGGAAAGTTCCTCAGCCTTAGCGCTGCGGGCAAAACCCGCTGTTGTAATGGCAGCCATTATAAAAGCCCACACTTACGTGAGGGCTACGTGGTGTCTGATCAGTTAGGTATCAGGCCTCTTAGAGGTTGCCAAAAGCTGCGCCCACTGAGACTCTGCTGGCGTCTAATGGCTTCTCACTGATCGCACGAGTGTCCCCTTGGGTTGACGCCTCTGAGCGGTTGGGTAATGGCCGCTGCCATTTGGGAAGAGTCGATAACAAGGGAAATATTTTTTTGTTTTGTTCCAAAGTGGTCCATATTACCCAGCTTCTAAACAAACGGCGCTGCATCTACATGAGAGTCTAATTACAACACAGCTGTCACAGCATTACACATTAATATGCATCATTACAGTCACTGTGGAAACTAAAATGTATTTTTTACGCGGCATTTCCTAGTTTTCCAATGTGATTCTGACATGTACTTTCAGGAATAAATTAACATTTCCTTTACTGTTAGAGGCGTATGATAACTACTGTCATCTAGCGACAGCCTCATTAGCGTTTGTTTGTAGCAGTAAATGCCCTCGGCTGAACTGCTCCCTGCTGCTGGGATTGTTTAACGATCTGTTTTCTGTGATCTAGATATTCTCTTTAATCTCCCAACATGCAGTAGTCCTGCAGTAACTGACATAAAACAAGGTGCAGCCTTTTTGTTGCCACGCTATGCATCATGTTTGTTTTGTTATTAGGTGGTAGTTCTCAGTAAGAGTCTGAGCTCTTTGGCTAACGAGTAATAGTTTTTGCTGATGTACATGTAACACTTTACATGAATTATATAGGCACTGCTGCGTTGCTGACGATTTAAACAAGTGTATTGTCATTTACAAGTCCAAATTAGGTTTCCACACCTGTGCAAGTATGTAACGTAAATTTCGAGTCGAAGTTCAGCACGAGCTATCTGAACGCGTCAACTGTACGTGCCAACAAACGTCTGTGTGAGTGTGTATCTTTGATACGTCATGATTTAATTCCTGATTATACAACATACAACTCAACATAAGTGTGTGATTCTTATGAACAGCGCTGTTGTAGGTGCCCCATAAATCTGATGATCTAATTTTCAGCAATGTATTCGTTTTATTTGGCTTTCTTCTCTCTCAGCTGATCCATTTGCACACAAGTAACATCTCCAACAAAACGTATCCGTTCAGGGGAAGTGGAGTGCATCTTGTGTTGCGCTAGTTTCCATTCACAGGGGAGAAAACTGAAGTATTCAGGTTATGCTAATTTCTCATACTCTTGGGCGGACCCTGTTTTTGAAGGTTGTGGCCATCTTCGCTGGCACTGTAGATACAGGCAGAAATGTATTGTGTGAAGTTTTACATTTCTGCCTGTATCTACAGTGCTGGAATATGCACACATTTTCTGCTGCTTTTCTGAAACTGTGTCAACAAGGCGCTGAGCTAAACCGCGTTCAACCAGCCAGCAGTGAACCCGCCTCTGCACCTGTTTATCGTGGGCAGTTCTTTGGTTCATGACAGGTAATGGATTTATCAAGCACAATAAATTACACGGTCAACGCACTAAAGGCAACACTGCGAGCAATAATTTGTGTTGGACAGGAAAAGCTATTCAGTTGAAATGGGTTGAGGTGACATTTCTTGTTAGTTTTACTGGACACCTTTTCTTTTCTTCTTCTTCTTCTGACTGTTTGATCAGTTGCACAGATTCTTAAGGCATTTGCAGTTTTTTTAACCCAGAGTACAATACTGCTTGTGTTTAGTTAAACTGTAGTCAGGTTGGCATTAAAAACACTTACTTTTAAGTACATTTGTCTTAGAGCAATTGTGCAAAATAACGCATGCTTTCGCACAGTTGGTGGTTTACGAATTTTAAAAGGAGAAATTTGCAGCTCTGTTGGTGTTGCAAATGTCCAGATTTTGTTATTTGCAAAGTTGTTAGTTTTTCCTTGAAAAATAACTATCGAATTAAATGTTACACCAGAATTTTGCAATTAAAAAAAAAATTGGACAAAAACGTTTTCACACGTTTGAGGAATTGCATGTTGGGTATGGAGCTCTGATGGTAGAATTGAAAGGGCAACAAGTTAAGAGTTTTACTACTTCATAAGGCAAAATGGCCATAATGTACCCCATAATTTATCTCCGGGGGCCTATCAGCTAATTATGGATAATTAGCCTCTCGGGGAAAGGGCAATTCATTGAGATACACTGCTTGCCAGTGCTTCTGTGCTTCACTGTTGAAAATAATATTGTCACGCAGATGTCTGTATTTGAAAAAATGTAATTAACATTAGGCTGATAAGGACTGTTGCCTCAAGAGATACTAACCCTGGAGGGGGACATCTTTTTAACTTTTTGATTAAGGTTATGATGACAGTGTTGACCAGTCATTATCTTTTAATTAAAGGTCACAATGACAAAAACAAATCTGTTTCAGACGAGTGTCACAGTAAGGCTGCTCTTATTTTATCTTTTCAATATTCTCATAAAAACCCATCTGAGCTTCGTCTACGTAGTCACAGCTTGGTTGAGCTTATTCCTCTGTGCCATAGAACTCCATTGTTGACCAAAAAGCATTAGAAAAGCATAAAAGAGCCACACTGTTGCATTAAAGTGTTTTTAGTTTTTATCACAATGAGCACAGCCAGTGGAGAAAAATGGAAACAAATCCCCAAACAAAACATTGAGTCATTTAAACTACTGTGAAAATAACTGGCCGTGTCCATTGTAATAACGAAACATTCATCCAAATGCAGCTTTGGCTCTTTTATGTGTTTGTAAAAGGGGTTTTTGGAGATACAGTATAAGCCTGATAAAGTGTTCAAAAGAAAAAAGGTTCAGAAACAAAGGAACAAAACCAGATCTCAATTAACACCTTGTAACTCTTGTTCTGACAGGGGCTGTGTTCGTCTTCCCCCCAGAGGCACCACTTATTGAAAGGGCCCGTAGTGAAGGTGTGACGTATGTGAATATCCCCGTTAGTCCCACGTCCAAGAAGCAGCTCAACTACATGGAGCTGGAGCTGCAGGAACCGGGACCCGGGACCCGAGGGAGCGTCGCACATCTCCCGCCTCAGAGTAAGAATAGTTTTTACCTTATTCGGATGGCAGCCATGTTCAACGGTCAAGGTGACAAACTCCACCTGTGGAGGAAAGGCTTTTGTTACGGTTGTTCAACAAGAGAGATCAGAAAATCATTTGTCACTAAAGATTCACTATTAAAAAACTGACATAGATTTCAGAAATGCTCACTGGAAAAGTAAACTACCTGTCTCTGCATTTCAACTTTTCAACAAATGTTATGTCGTATAAGCAACACATAAAATATTGCTCCACACCTTCTTGTTGGTAGAGTTGCCATTAACCTTCAAGAGATGTTACTCACACTCATAAGCTATTACTTTCACTTAAAGAGACGGCCTGGGGAATTTCTTGTAAAGTTTTGACACAAACAACATTTTGCTGTTATTATACACACGATTAAATCTTGCTTACTTCATATTAATGCACTGCTCCGCTGTATAAATATTGATCACTGTATAAATCTGTGCACTCATGTACCAGAGAACTGACCAATCACCTAATAAACTAGCAAATCATACATGCCTTTTCATGCATATTCAGATCCCCGTTAGAAATTCATCTGAATTGATTCAAATGAAGGTAAAATGACCTCAGCCGTGCCCTAATGTTCCTGTCTTTGCTCACACGGCGTACAAGGATTTGTGGATTGTGGAGAAGCAATTTAGTAAATAATACATTTTCTGTTCAACTCCTGCCGAACAAGATAAAATATTCGACTTAAAATAAACCAGGATATCAATACGAGGCGAGGATGAAAAGTCGCTCTCGAGACACAATTGTTCTGTAATTCTGTTTCACTTAGTCAGACTTACGGGAATCGCTCGCGAACGATCGAGCCGATTACCTCTCATCCCACCAAAAGACAGCTGTGTCCGTGTCATCGGAGACGCGGCAGCGAGCTGTAATTGACCAGACAAATTGGCGATTAGCGTCATTGCCCTCAGGAATACGAGGGCCGACCGGGCTCTGACTGAGAGAGGTTAATATCTGATGTCGGCAATAAAGTTTCTATCCCGGCATGCGGCCCCATTAATCTGTCACCTGGGAGGAGAGGTGTCCCATCTCAGCACTGAAAGGGGGTCACGGGGCATTCAGATCACAGCTGTGTGAATTCACTGGCTCAAACGGGATCCTCCTCCTCCAGAGACGTGTTGCGAGGAGCTGGTTTTGATTTCCTCGACGTCCTAACATAAATCAAACAGGAGGCGGCCGTATGGTGACGTGCGTTTTTGTGATATTCACGCACATTCTGCTTTTGCAAGCAAACCTTGACACCTTGCCGTTTTGAGTTTCACACTAGGGCACCAAATTACGGCAGAGCCAGCGACACGCATATGGAAGAAGGCGCATGAGGAGAATTATAAAGGCTTCTGCTGAGCCATTTGCATATTCTTCTGCTTTGTGTGGCGACGCTCGGTCGCATAACTTAAGCAATCGACAACTTAAGCAGTTGACAGCGAGGGCAGAGATCCACTTCACTCTGAACTCTCCGTTGTCATGTTTGTTTGGACGTATCATCAGTTCTCCAAAATGTGGATTTTTTTTTTTCTTTAAGATGACTCAGCAATGCTTTTGTCACCTACAACAAGAATGTCCTTTTGATTTATTTATTTTTGTCCAAAGAATGTCAGCAAATGGTTCCCAGAGCAAAGTGATTTCTTCAAATGTCTTGTTTTGTTCGACCAACAGTCCAGAACCCAAACATATATTTACTATTCGTTTAGTAGGACTAAGACTAAAAAGACCACATCTGAGAAGTTAGAACCTGTGAACTTTTGCCTCAAAATGACTGAAAACTAACGACTGATTATTAAAATTGTTGCCAATTAAAAGAATACTTGTATTGTGTATTTATCACGTTATCTTTTTCTTTTTTTTACTAAAACAAGTGTAAAAACGACAAGTTGTAGTGTCCAGGAAATGACTACACCGAAAAATAGTCCAGCACTTAAACCCTCCAAACACAACGTTCTACGCTTAATAATTACTGAGCTTTAAAGGTGCTGGGAGGTGGTTTTTGTTACATTTCAACAAATGAATCCCATCTTTATGCTAAGCAAAGCTATCCGGATGTAGCTTTTGTATTTACAGCACAGACATGTAACTCTCAGCCTACACTTGTCCGTCAATCCATTAATTGTTTCAGCTGTATTTGCCGCCAAACGCAGCTAGCTTTGTTGTAGCACGCCAAAAGAGTCTGGATGTGTTACTTTCAAAAATATATATTCGTGTGTGTGCCGACAGGAAAGAGCTCCACCAAGTACGCCCAGATTGACATCACCGCTACAGAGACGGCCCACAAAGTGGGCACGCAGCATGCCCTGGGTCGGCAGGAGGGCCTGCACACTCTAGAGCTGAGAAGAAAGGGGACGCCACACTGACTTCTTCATCACCGGACTGCTGATCTCCGCAGGATGTTTTTGCCCCAAGACCAGCCCACTACATCAAGCATCTCTGAGGGTTTTTTTTTTGTTTGTTTGGACTGTTTCCAAAAGATCATCAGAAGTTTACTGTGGGATTCTTTCTCTGTTCCATCTTTTTTTCACAATTTTTTTTTTTTTTTTTTTGTGGGGTGGGAGTAGTTAATCCAGTCGACACATGGTCATATCCCAGAAAATATTGTGTGCCCAATGCCCCATTTTCTCAGATTCAGACTTCCTTCTGTACTCAAAAGCAACTTGAAGATGGAGCCTCGTCTGAAAGATCTGGCACCAGGATCAGGAGCAACATTTCAATCTCGGTCTCTCTTGTGGACTCGGGCATCTCATTAAAAGGCATTATGTCAGAGGCTCGGCTTCAGGCTAACTTGCAGGAATATGTGCCAGTCCTGAGCTGAGTCACTGGCCCCGATTAAACCCCCCCCAAAGCAGTTTCACAGCTCACTCGGGCCATCCCTCATAGCATGCAATATGCTGCTTTTGCCCCTATTTGGGAGAACGACACAGGGCGGCGGCAGGACAGGAAGCAGGAGTTCACACGTCTTCCTCAGTGACAACCACATCAGTAATTCCGCATATAGTTGCACAGAAATCACTTTAATATATTCATATTTGGGGGGAAACTTTCCATCCAGTCTTACTCGGAATGCTGCAAATTTCGGGCTCACTGGTTCAAAAAATTAAAAGACGAAGATTGATGTTGGTATAAGTAAGAGAAGGATAATTCATGGGTCTGCATAATACTTCCAGTTTGTGCATGGTGACTTTTTTTATTTATTTTTTTTCAGGTGTAACTAATGGATCGGTGTTTATCACAGGAACAGAATCTCAATGCTGCTATCTATCCTGGGTTTTTTTTCTTCTGCTTCACAGTTCATATGGAAAAAGATTAACTTATTAAAGTCTTCATAAATAATGTAAAGCTTTTCTCAAATCACTCCACAACAACTCGTTTCCCAAAACTGACTGTCTGGCACTCACGGCCCTCGTTTTCCCCCCCAAAATTTTTAATATTATTCCTAATTGTGTGTGCACATAGGCATTTTTATTGAAAAAAAGTGTTTAGTTTGCTTTTTGTAGAGCTATTTAGTGGCCCACGTAATCACTATATTGTTTTTGTCTCACTCTACTCGGGTTACACTATTTTGATATCTGTAAATACATTGTCTTTCCATTTAGGTGCTGTGGTTTTGTTATAAAATATACATGTGAAGACATAATATATGTACAGTAAAGATGTACTGAAATAGTTGAAGGA
This sequence comes from Nannoperca obscura, assembly GCA_036024295.1. Taxonomy (NCBI): domain Eukaryota; kingdom Metazoa; phylum Chordata; class Actinopteri; order Centrarchiformes; family Percichthyidae; genus Nannoperca; species Nannoperca obscura. Next base: position 27,615 of record JAVQJL010013175.1, read on the forward strand.
CAGCGCCTGCTTCCTAAGGCGCTACTGTTTTCTTGTAAATGATTTATAACTAACTACTGCTTTGATTTGCGTGATAGGTTTTTCTAGAGCAACATTAGGTCATATATGGGACTTTTGCCCCCCCCCCCCCATGTACAGTTGTAAACCAGTTTGGTACGATATTACATAAAGCATCCTTATAAATAATTTGTGTTTGTTTTCATTCAACACTACGATGGAGCGTTTCAATGTAGATTGATATCTTTCCAGCTGTTCTCATTTTAAACTTTTGAGCTAAGGAGTCTGGAGAGTGCCACTGAAATATTATAGAAATATATAAAAGCTCAAATTGAGTAAATGTGCTGGAAAACTCGAAGTAAAAAAAAAAAAAAATGTATTTGCTAATTAATGATGCATATTTATTCTGTATTAAAAAAGGTGTAAACAAATCAACATCTTTAGTTTAAGTTCCTTTCAGGTATGTGTCCGATCTTACAGTGGCCATGTTGGACAGGCAATGGACAGCGTTGACAAAAGAACTCAAGGTACGTACGTGGTTGTATTTGCATCGTTTATGACATGTCATTGCCTGCTCACATGATTTCAGATGCTAGAGGGTGTAGATTGTTTGGTTTTTAACCAGAGTTGCTACCCAGCAGCCCATCATTTTAATGTTGAGGTGACACTACAAGCTGGAACTACTGTTAAGAGTTTACCGAGTAACATTAACTTAGAAAGCAAATCTGTATCGGGCTATTCAGTTTTACTAAATGACCTTCAATGCCGCCTCAACATGACAATCTTTACCTTTCAGCAGACTTTTTCTTGTGCCCTCGTTACATAAGAGGAGGTGGACATCAAGACAGGAACACCTGTGGAGTCAAGTAAATATTAACTTTGTTAGGATTATAATTCTTGAGATTGTGGTAGAGAGGAAATGCTGATACACCATTGATTAATATTGCTCTATGATGGAGCCAGATTTGCTTACAGTAACGTGCTTCAGCTGCAGAGCTTGAACGGATGCTGTCGCAGGACCGGTGTTGGCCGGCGGAGTTCGTATCTGCAGTCAAAACATCTTGGCAGGAGAGGATCTGGGAGCACCGGCTTGGCAGTGCGAGAGGTTTTGGAAGAGAAAACGTTGGGTTTTGCACATTATTTTCACCGTGCGCTACAGATCAGGCTGTAAAAGGTCCAAATGAAAAGATTTCGCATAGGGGGACTATTAATAGGCATTGTTCCTGTTCCACATTTTCAAGATGGTGATGTATAGTCTGCCAACTATCAGAGCGACATGATTCACGTCTGGCACTACGTCACCAGGTCACGGACCTGGAACAAAATCATGCAGAGCAGCGGAGTGTTTCTTCGAAACTTACTTGTTCATTAAATTTAGCCGGAGAGAGAGCAGAGAAGTAAACCATAATTGGCTGTCCCTGTGGTCAAATATTGATATAAATAATGTTAATGCTAACTGAACTATGCAAATCCACAGAGTGCTTGTGTGTAATTGCAGGGATTCTTTTCAATGAAAGGTTTTTTAATCCCTCCCACTGTGCCCACCTACAGTAATACACCACAGGTCTAATTCAGGACCACCATCCGTCCACCCCAACTGTAGACATGAGACTCGGACTTGAGTCAGACTTCACCTGAGACTTCCCTGGACCCTGACTTCCCCTAGAAGACATAAAAACAGCAGTTCATAATAATATCGAACTGTAAAAGCCATGTATTCAGATTCGTGCATTACATTGGGTTCAAAAAACAAAGGCTGCAGAGGGAGTGTACAAATATTCAGGGTCACTCAGTTCTGTTTTTTGTACTGGTTCAATTATCTGAAATCTCCTTCGCCTCTAAGAAAATTACACCCATTGAATAAGTAATCGCTGCTTGCAAATCAAACCGTCTGCTGTGTTTTGTCAATGTTATACTTGTAAGAAAACTAATTCAAACAACGCAATCTGTTAAATTATTCATGCAAGGTCATTCCCCCCCTCGTTTTTGTTACTTCATTACTGATCTCAAAGCTCCTTTTATAAAACTCGAAAGAACAAGACTAAATTTCATAAATTATGCAGGAACCGTGAGAAAGGATTATTTTCAGGCAACAGCACTTTAAGGCCAGGCAGGAAATTCCCGCCACTGAGTGCATTAATAATTCTTCAAAAACATTAAATACTTTGTTTGTTCCGATGAAAGTTATTCCTGTGCCTCAGTGAGTCCACTGTGCAGCAGCTGATGTCTAATGACTACAACTTGACCTTCACTCCTGCAGTAACCCTGTCTCTCATTTACATGTCATTAACGTACGTTTTTATTGGACGAGGGGTAAAAGCTCCCGGAGTCCTTAGGCAAATCTATTAGGAACAATTCACAATAACATATTCCCTTAAACTGAAGCAGAGGAAACATTTCTTCAAGTTACTGTGAGCAGTTCATATTTTAGGGAAAAACTAAGACCAAAGTAACTGTCAGAACTTTTAATCAATTCCGGGCTGCTCTGTAGAACTTAAAGCTGCACTAATCAATGTTGTTTATAGAACAATGAATCAAATGACGATGTGTAATGTGAAAGGTGGCGTTCGAGGTGATGACACCACAGGATTATTACCCGACTGTGCAGTTCCCCTTAGCTCTACGGAGTGTTTTAGCGTCTTTCAGCTCGTTTCGACTCGTTTCCAGCAGCACTAAGCAGCTGTTTTCAGCAAAAAGAAATGGCTGACCGGCAAAGTTAGCAACTAGCTGGTGAGCATAGTGGATCATTTAGCAGCTAAAGAGCCAGATATTTCCCTTATGAGCTAGGAGGACCAAACCAGAGCAAAAAGCAAAGTGACTCACAGAAGTCAGGTGGACACAACTTTAAATAAACGCTAATGTTGCTCAGTATCTGCTTGGTGTGTAAATAGGCAACAGTTTGTCAACACGTTCACCATAACACCTTAATAAAGATGCTAATGTTAATATATTGTTTACAGCTTGCTGCGCTGCCCCCAAGTGGACAAGGAAATCAATTCATGCAGCTTTATGTAGGTGTAACAAAGCTATGCCATCAGTAAAATCCACAACCCAAACAGAAATACTAAATCTTATCACGTCACAAACTTGACTTTTTACACAATAAGTCACGTAAAATGTCAGTTATCAGCCATTTTCAACATAATTCCCTGAACCTAAGCAATGTCACTTCTAATATGTACATAATTACAACACCACCACCACCTTTTATCTAACAACTTCCCATCTCTGTGCTGTATTGTCCAAGAAGGTTGATTTAATGTATCCAACAAGTTCTCATAATACCATTCATTTTACTGTTCGGACAAACATGATTTCCCAGTGACTACAAACCCGCTGATTCTTTCTTACTACATGATATTGTTATTCGTGTCACTCTTTTCCTCTTGTTTCAATCAATTCTCATTCTGTGCAGTGCACAGCAAGAAATGAGATTACAGCAGCACATGTTCTTCAGGTGGTGTCTGGCCGAGCGACAGGGAGCGTAAAGCACACCCAAATTAGTCATTTGTAGGGTAAATCTCTTTGCTTGCCTTCGGACACACCACGCTGATATAATGAATGTCAGACCAGACTGTTTATGTTACAGTATGTTAACATTAATCCTAATATTGTTCACCAGGGCCAGACTGGGTCCCTGTGGCTCGTGAATGGAGTCCTAACGCAGCCGCTTTCAGTTTGGAAGCAGCTCATGGGTACACGGCGTCACAGGTGTCGAGTCTGGCCTCACTAAGTGTTGAACAACGGCCTCTTAACTCACACACTGATTGCTTGAACCTACAACCTCGTGGCTTCTAAGTAAATGTTACACTTCCACAAATAGCAGCTGATGGGTTTATCTGTCGGAAGTGATTTGTTGCAAATGGTCAAAGCCTGCAGGCTTGAGTAGCATTTCCAAACGGCAACCCAATAAACTCCAGCCGCTGACCTTTCTGCTCTGGTCATGGGGCCCCGGTCATTGGCCTTGTTCAGCCCAACTCAATTACGACCTCTAATGTCTCACACAAACACACAAAGAGCCTCTTGCAGTCAGTGCCCACAAGGCATTTCAAGAGGAAACGCCTTGATCCCACCACCACCACCCTATGCAGCTTTTATTCTCCGTTGGGCTACGCCTGATGCGTTCGTGTTGTCTTTATTTGAGTCTTTCCTTTCACTTTCAAATGTTGTTATACGCTGATAATAGTCTATTATAATTTGCTAATTACATTCCAGTTTAATAAGACTCCAATATTCCAGGCGTTCAGCATGGTTTAAGGACAGCTAAGAATACAAACGTCGTTATCTCTACACGAACTCGCTGCTGGATACTGTTGAAACTGGCAACACACACACACACACACACACACACACAGAACCATACATCAGTGATGGTACATTAGCTAGCTTAATATGTTCATTGACACAACCTGATGAGTGTTTTTCTTCTTGCCGAGTACAGAGTGTTCAAAGCTCTGAAACCCCCAACGTTTCCCAATTTTTACTGATAGGCTCAACAATATGAATAAGTCAGTTTCCCTAAAAATGAATGGGTCTATAAATCTTGATAAAAGTTTCTTTTTAAGCAAAAGACAAGTAACTACCCCTTCTTATGTCCACGCAGGCACAAGAACTATTAAAACTGTTTTTAGAAAGTGGAAATGGTTGAAAAGGAGATAGTAAAAGTATTCGGGCTTCTTGATGTGTTACTCCTGACAACGCCACAATTCAAAAAGGACGTTTGGATTGTAATAACTCCAGCCAACAACATTCAGGCTGTGCTGCTAATCTGTAGTTATGATTCACTCACTCACAGCTTTGATGATCATGGTGCCAAATATCGATTGGACCGTCTCAGCTCAAGTGTGTGAGACATTTTTGTAGCTTTTAAAATCCATCATGTCGCTGCGAGAGTCGCGTGACAGCTGCTGCATTTTGCAACATGTTAAAAAAAAAAGGGGGGGGATATTTCAGTATCTGACGACCTCCTTTCTCTGACACATCGGGCGAGCTGTATTGCTGTGGTAAGCATTGTTTGGGTTTGAGTTACGTAATGCGCCAAACAGAGACGGTTCTTTATCTGTTAACAACAATGAATGTTGAGCCAAACACAAACACTTCAGCTTGATCATTTGATGCTCATCTGCTCGCCGTTACCGAGAGGACAAAAACAATAAAAACTGTCAAGTGGCTCAGAGAACAAATGCAACAACAACAATCCATTTAATGAAATCATTAACACGGCACTGAAGCACATGTCTAGTTTGTTTTCTCTGCTTGTGTTTGTCTGTACCGTCTATTCATTTCCATTAGTCCGATGTTCATGGAAAAGTTAGCGCTAGCTGCTAAACATGATGATCCTGCTGCTGAACTACTGTCAGAGGAAAGTGGACGTATGGAACATTTTAATCTAAAACTAACAATAATTCACTTTTCTGAACTTTACCACGACTTAAACCACTGCTTTGTTTTTTATGTCTTGAATTTATCCTCAATTAACATTACTGTCAGTGTTTTGCAGGATGACAGAATGCAGAAGAAACGTTGCTTTAAAATGAACTGTTATCGCAAGCAGGGCTGTCTGACACAGTATGACTCCGCACGACACAAATTATGCTATTGGTTGCTTATTTTTGTGGGGGGGGGAAGTTATCCCTTTTTCAAAAGGGACGTGGGGTGCTGAATCATATAAAGTGCTGATGATTTCCTTGCTTTGCTTCATGTGGTGATTGCCATTTCTTGGGTTGTTCTCATTTTTTTGTTGCTTCCCCTCATTAGAATAAACATTTTTAATTGTAGTTGCAAAAACATTTCATGATGTTTGGATCGAGGAATTAGAAGTTAAAGAGCCCACACTAACAAAAAAAGTTTTTAAACTAAAGTTTGCCCTATGTGTCATCTTATGCCATGGATAGCAAACTATATTCTTAAAAATAATCCTCTGCACGTGGGATTTATTCTGTGATTTAGTTGTGAAATCTGCAATTAACTGTTGTTAACAGCCTCTTACACACAACTAACCCTGAACTCCAGCCTGTAAAACTTTCACTTATGTGAAATATGGTAATGATACTGTAATTACATTATAATTATTGCAAAGTAATTCCCTTTTGTGGCATGAAATCCCATTCATAAAGCTGGAAGTGACACTCGGCGCCCCGAGAAGCACTTAACGCACACGACGCATTTTGTGCTACCAAATGGGACGTGTGGCACTTAGCGCCCCCTAAAGCAAAGACCCTGACATCCTGAAATGAGGAGGCCTGCGTCGTCATATATAGATGTGATGAGGTGAGAGGGGGTGGGATACAGCATCAACGGGAGTGGGACCAGAGCAGAGGCCTTGGTGCTTTGTTACATCATGCCTGACACACGCTGACGAGTGTGACCTGCTCAGGAAAACATTATTATCTGTCTGGTTGGTTGAATTGTTATATGATCCCTACAGAGTATTGGGATTACAATCTTTCTGCTCTGCTGTGCGAGGGCTTTACAGCCCCAGCGGTATATGAGCATTCTCTTTGCATGGCTCTTTATCACCAGGTATCGTCACAGTGTTATCAAAGTAGTTATTTCATTAATTCTACTCTAGAACTACATTCGTTGTGGGAGTTCTACATGTGAACGTCTTCGGCCTCCCCGTTGGGCTTTTCAGTAAACTTAAGGAGATCCCAGCGCATCTGCAGAAAACGTGGCCTTTGATTATCTCTTCAAGGCAGAATCTAATAAAACACTCGACACAAACACAAGGCTTGACATTTAGAGATGACTCACAAGGTTTCAGGGGCGTAGGCTGTGAAAACAGATAATCAATGCTCAGCAAAAATGCGGTATGGTAAGATTATCTCTGTATAGTCCGGAACAGTGACTCCACTCATGTGCAGACGCTGTAATGCTCTTGTACAAATCTGACAATGTTATGATGACACTTCTAATCCAGGTGGGAAGCTTTAACGTGCAGCGTGACTTTTTGCATCATAGTCTGTTTAACATGCAAAACACCTTCATTCACCTCATTTGGTAGCAGCACTCCTGTTTTCTGTGCAGTTAGACTTCACAAAGCTGAACTAGCTGTGGATCATTCAGTGCAGTAATCATTTTCTTGCAACTTTCTTGTCACTATCGTTGTTCAGGATGTTTTGGGTTAATCTTCTTACATGTCTGTATTTAAAATAACATTTATAGCTCAGAATAAAGATAGAAATTAGAAGGAAAACTCGCCTGGCTTTGTCCAAAGGTTAAAAAAAACATGAAATAATGCAGCACCTAACCCCCCTGAAAAACTACAACTTTTTATTTTCACACTTTGTTTTTTTTTGCTGATTAAATAAACAAGATATAATGTGTTAATTAGTGAGCTTTCTTTTCTTTTCTTTTTTACCTTTGGAGAGAGTCAGGCTAGCTATTTCACTGTGTTTCTAGCCTTTATGCTAGGCTAAGCTAACTGTCTCCTGGCTCTAGCTTCATAATTTGCATACAGACATGAGAGCGATATCAATCTTCTCGCCTACCTCTTGGCAAGAAATCGAATAAACTCAAAGTATTTCTTTCATTCCAATGAAAGATCATTCACATCTGTTTATGTAATGCTTAATCATAAATGTCTGTGGGGTTATTTAAAACCTTCCAGAAGATGCAATTTTTTTCTCTATCAGAAATAATTTTAAAAGATAAAATTATATTTGTACTTTGCTGCCTGCATCCCCCTCGGCACTCCCCCGTTCCTGCGCTAATGAGGCTGGTGATATAAGCAGGCAGGCCTTTACATATTTCATATATGGGGGGGGGTCATGACCTCCGTCCGTCACTGTGATTACACGCTTGAGTAAACATAAATGTAGGATAAGTAGTAGAAGATACAGTAACACAGTGGAAGCCCGCCATTACCGTCACACACTTTGCGGGGCCAGTGTTTTAAGACTGGCGTGATGCCCTGGGAACTCGGCGCTACTTTCATTTAAATGACAATTTATTCAAAGCGCAGTGTTTTAAAAGCCACTTTAAGCTCTGGTCCTTTTCTCCATTTTCTCTTCACTTGCACACGAGAGAGAGTGAGTGGGAGGTGTCACAGCATGCCACCTCAAACAAACAGATTTGAATGATGGACCTACGCGGCGACACGGCACCTCTTACAGTTCATAATGAATGCTCTCGTGCATAATTGGAACAGATATATTTTTGATGCGTGTAACAAAGGCACATCGTCGTGGCATGTTGATAAAAGATAAAGGGTGTTTGCTTACAGTAGGCACATTGATGTGCTGTGATAGTAAAACAAGATGGAGACCACGGTCATATTCCACATTGATTAGCTTTCGGATCCAGCATTTCAAAGCTTGTGAATTAGGGTACACGTAGGATGACAGATTATTATGTGTCAAATGTGAGTAATTTACAAGCTGTAAGCATTTCTTGATGAACAACAGTTTATCCATCCACCCAGTAAGTTTGTGCATGCTCATATGTGGAGTGTCCAGCAAAAGGCTGGCCAAAGAAATACAACCATATAAAAAGCACAGCATGTTGTTATTTATAGCAGACAACAAATTTATAAGTTCCACACTTTTTATGAAAACTCGTGACATCGTCAAAAAAAAATGCAGCAAATGGTGATGTATAGCATCTATAACCAGCGGTGGTGTAGAGGCTGGTAGTAAACATGCTAGCAGCTTAGCCCACTAGTGCCAGTGCTAGCTTGGCTGTATCCACCGCCCTCGTGACCCTTGTTAACCCTTGTGACCCTGTTCATAGCGGCCCCTCTTCTGTGACTCTTTGGCTATGTCGCTGGTTGCCTGGCAACTGCCTGTGCTGTCAAGACATAGTCAAAGTTTCCTGAGAAAGACCAGCAGCTACAATTAGGAAGCTCGGTCGGGCGCTTTGATTTTTGGTGCGGTTACACTCTCCGGGGAAATACCCCGAGTTATGAGAAGTGCCTCGTCAAAGAAATAAAAAGTACAAAGAGAGGAATGGAAAGGCAAAATCATTATAAAGCAATTACCAGACATAGCAGTGTAATTAAGACACTGGGCTTCAGGTTTAAGTGAGTCACTTCTCGGCTCTGCGATCAACAATACCAGAAAAACAATAGCAGCTCTCAGATATGTGCGCGTTTGTGCATGTGTATATGAATGTATGTGGGGGTGGGGGGTGGTGATGAAAAGTGTTGATGATGTTGTCGTGTGTGTGTCTCATACAGAGACCAGCCTATTTTAATTGCAAAGTTTGGTGCCTGCTTATAAAACGGGAAATCAGACAACCGCAGGTTTCCTGGCTGTTCTGAAAGAGGCTTGATAATGGATTGAGGGGGGGGGGGGGCAGAGTCGATACGGCTGTTCCCACTCGGGGCCAGGAAGCC
>JAVQJL010013178.1:0-12068 GCA_036024295.1 Nannoperca obscura
AGTTAAGACTAGTTTAAAGTCATCTTCATTGAAAAGTACAGTGCTTTTCCTTCAAAAATAAGGACATTTCAATGTGACCCCAAACTTTTGAACGGTAGTGTATATATATATGTATATATAGTACTGTGAAGTATTGAAAGTGTAATTTGCTTGAACTTTTGTGTTGTGCATTTGGCTGCCGTATGGTTGATACAACTTGTTGCACAGGGTCAACTGGACATGGAGGGTGCCCTGACTGCCAGGGACCGCGTTGGAATCCAGGATTTTGTCCTTCTGGATGAAACCACAGAGATGGCTGTCGTCAGCAACCTCAAGAAACGCTTCAGCAAAGATCTCATCTATGTAAGTCTGGGAGAGGACTTTTTAAACCCCACACACAAATGTGTGCATCTTAAAAACTAATGTGATGTATTTTAACTCTTTCTTTTAGACCTACATTGGCACGTTGCTAGTGTCTGTCAATCCCTACAAAGAGCTGGACATCTACAATAACAAACAGATGGAGATGTACATGGGTGTCAACTTTTTTGAGCTTCCCCCACACATGTGAGTGTGTAACCTGTATGAAAATGGAGTAACTGCTAGTCAGGGGTTCCTTGGTCACCTGTGAAATATTATGATTGGTCTTCGTCCCAACAGCTATGCCTTGGCAGACAACGCTTACCATACCATGCTGACAGAGTTCAACAATCACTTCATCCTCATCTCTGGGGAGAGTGGAGCAGGGAAGACAGAGGCCTCCAAGAAGATTCTGCAGTATTACGCTGTCAGCTGTCCGAGCACAACTCTACTAAACACCGTCAGGGACAAAATGCTCATGTCCAACCCTGTCCTCGAGGTCTGATGGTTACTGATGTCTCATTATTGTAATGACATATCAAAAGGCAGGTCATACTAACATGAGTTATTCTGTGTGGTATGGCGTTTCCCCACAGGCTTTCGGCAATGCCAAAACACTGAAAAATGACAACTCAAGTCGGTTTGGGAAGTATATGGACATTCAGTTTGACAGCCAGGTAAGAATCAAGGGGCAGATACACAGAAGCACTTCCAAGAATTAATATTAATATTATATTAATAAATTATAATTAAGACAGATAAGTCCTTGATAATCTGTCCTTGAAGTAGTTCTCCTGTTTTAAAATATCAGCATTAGTTTCATCCAAACTGCACTGAGGAACAAATGTGGCTAGAAACTAGAAAGGTTAACAACAAAATGTTTAGTTTAAATATTAAAATTGTAGAAATGTATAAGAAAAGAAACAAGGAGCCAAAAAAGGAATATATTGGCAAATTTTTCTTTTCTCAAGGATCAATTTCTTCATCAAAAAACTTTAAAAGTTTCAAAGGTGTTTTGCTGAAGAACGTTCAGCAAAATACTTGATGAATATTAACATTCCTTTCACAAGACTATGAAAGGTTTTTTTTAATCTGTCCACTGGACCATAGGCTATGTTTTTTCTGCAAGTTGTAGAGTTGCTGTCTTTAGGATCATGATGCTAATAGGGGGATGCTGTCGGAGGCCATATCCTGAACTACCTGCTGGAGAAGTCAAGGGTCGTGCATCAGAATCACGGGGAGAGAAACTTCCATATCTTCTACCAGCTAGTGGAGGGAGGAGAGGAGGACCTGCTGCACCAGCTGGGCCTGGAGAGAGACTGCCAGCACTACAACTATCTAACCCAAGTATGTTTAACTGGGTAACTCTGCTTTAATGAAATAGATTTATGAGAAAACAGTGTGCTTTGACAATCTGCTGCTATGTTTGCTGTTTCTGACAGGGAGAGTGTGCCATTGTGTCATCCATTAATGACAGAAATGACTGGAAAACAGTCAAAAATGCTCTGCAAATCATTAACATTGATGAGATTAACACTAATGTAAGTTGGATGCTGCTACTGAAGCCTTTCTCATTTAAACCACTTACTCTTTCCCACTATTTTCGCATTGCCTTACAAATGTTCACTCTGTGCAGCATTTGTTTGGGATTATTGCAAGCGTTCTCCACTTGGGGAATGTTCACTTTGACTCCAACAGTAAAGGCCATGCCCTCCTGAACAACAATGCAGAGCTGCGCTGGGTCTCAAATGTAAGAAACACATATATACTTTAGGTTTCCAGGACTATTACAAAAAGCCAAAGAATAAACTCACTTAATGTTATTTGCCCCTGCAGCTACTAGGAGTCGATGCTCACAGCCTCCAAGAGGGCCTGACATGTCGGAAGATTGAAGCCAAAACAGATGAGGTGCACCCATGTTAAACTCTCCTTTAGTTTTAGGTTTAGGTTGTGTTTCTTTTTAAAACTTTCCGTGCAGTTTGAAATTATGCTTTGATTTTGTCTCGCTGTAAAGGTCCTCAGCCCATTCACGATCGATCATGCCACGTATGCCAGAGATGCCCTGGCCAAAGCCATCTATGGACAGACCTTCACCTGGCTGGTCAACAGGATCAACGAGTCCTTAGAGAACAAGGTGAGGAGAAGAGTGTCTGATAAATGACGAATCCCAGGCAGTGAGTGTGAAGGACTATGTACTGACTTAAAACTTCCATCAGGACTCTTCAAGGAAGACTGTAATAGGGCTTTTGGACATATATGGATTTGAGGTTTTCTATGTAAACAGGTAGGCAGAATCCTTTTAATCAATACATTTTGATGCTGCTTTGATTATGTCTGATACCCTGATAAAGACTGTTTTATAGCCTTTTAACCAATAACAGCTGAAATGTGCAGTATGAAGTGATTCTGTGATTTTTACTGAGCTTGACCTGTTTGACCCATTTTACTCAGTTTTGAGCAGTTCTGTATAAACTACTGCAACGAGAAGCTGCAGCAGCTTTTTATCCAGTTGACACTGAAGGCTGAGCAGGAGGAATATGAAGCAGAGGATATTGAGGTAATCCGGATAACTAATCAATGATATGATAGAGTATGTTTACATTAACAGAGTTCAATTCACAGTCTGTTTTATGATTTCTCCCCAGTGGGAGCCGGTTCAGTTCTTCAACAACAAGATCATCTGCGACCTGGTAGAGGAAAAACACAGAGGAATCATTTCAATACTGGTGTGTTTTTAATGTAGTAGAAATATACTGGAATATAATACACTGAAGCTGAAGTATTATCATGTGTATCATAATGATTATCCTGCAGGATGAGGAGTGTCTTAGGCCTGGAGATGCCACAGATCTCACCTTCCTGGAGAGACTGGAAGAAAAGATGGGAAATCATCCTCACTTTGTCACGTGAGTTAAGATCTAACTTAACCCTCTCACACACACCTACAACATGAGACTAAGTGGGAAGTTGTGTTGAAAATACGTTTAGTTGTTTTACAAATTAAATTACAAAAGCAAAAATGTTAAATGTTTACATGATCAGTGTTTTGGAGTTGCACATTAGGTAAAGAACCATTTCTTTTAATTAAATGCAAACTCCATCTAAACGATATTGCGGTGATTCAAAGCTTCTCCTCAACACTAAACCCTGACGTTGTGCTGACTGGTGCCTTGTGAGTGAGCCCGACAGTGAGCCGATAGAGATGGAGGATTAGGATTGGTCTGCAAAGCCTCTCACTCTTCATCCCTCTGTCTCTCCCCACCTCTTTGACTGCAGGCACAAACTGGCTGACAAAATGACACGTAAGACTCTGGAGAGGGGAGATTTCCGTCTCTTGCATTATGCCGGGGAGGTCACCTACTGTGTTGTGGGTAAAAGAAACCACAATGTTAGGCCCTGTTACTCAAACACCTAAATCTTTTGTTTTCATTTTCAACTGACTAACTTTGACTTTGTGTGTGTGTGTGTGTGTGTGTGTGTGTGTGTGTGACATTTTAGGCTTCCTGGACAAAAACAATGACCTATTATACAGAAACATAAAAGATGTAAGTCTGCAAATTAACATTTTAGATTAGGTGCAGCAAGGCATTTGGAGGGAACTTTTTCAATTAGTGACTTAATTATTATCAATAATGTAGACCAATGGTTCCCAAAATCGTTTTTTTCACTGCCATCTACTTTCTTTATTGTTCCCAAATGAATCATTATCATATACTTTTTTTTACAGATAGTTTGACTTGTCATAGCAGAAACTGCACAGACAATGTCTGTTGTGAAAAAAAAGTCCATTCAACTTTAGTGTCACTCCACATTTCCCCCCTGGAGCCACTGCTGTAAATGATACAAGAGGGGAATGCAGGACATTTGGCCACTATCACACATTATGGTAAATTGGTGTTTTATAATCTGTGTGTGTTATCCCACCTTCTCATAGGTCATTTTTCAGGCTAAAAATGCCATAATCAGAGAGTGTTTCACCAGAGTGGATCTAGACAGCAGGCGAAGACCAGAAACAGTGAGTACTCGCCATGTTTGACCCTCATATCCTTCAACTGTGTCACTAACAGAGCTAATGTTTTATATTATCAGCAGTACTATGCTATTGCTCAGTTAGAACCCATATATAAGCATTTTATTTTTGATCATTCATCATTTTGACCTACAAGATATTCATCAGGCAAACATCCATATGAACAAAAAGCATGCTGTATATAAAGACAAAAAACAAGACAGATCTATCTATAATTAGGAGATCACATAACACAAACTAGCACTATTATCCCCAAACAATTTACTATGCACACAAAAAACCCTCAAAGAAAGGACTGTAGCCCATACAGGACATATGTGATACACATGTTTTGCAATGAGTTCTTTTAAAGAGAAAACATGCACAATGTAGAGATTTTAAATAGGAAGCAACTTAGTAAGTGGTCTAATTAGAGCGACCACTGAGACATTTTGTCAATGGCAGTCTGACTGTGTCATCATCAAACCATATGTATCTGACAGATGAACTGTTGGGGATTATGACCCTCATGTCGTGTCTGTAGGTGGCGACCCAGTTTAAGAGCAGCCTGCTGAAGCTGACAGAGATCCTCATGGCTAAAGAGGCCTGGTACATACGCTGTCTGAAATCAAATGAGTCCAAGCAGCCAGGTACTTCAATTAACAGAAGGCACATGCAGCTATTTGAATAAAAGGGCGGAGGTGTTTGAATTTGATCCTCTCTCACACAAACACAGGTCAATTTGACGAAGCGCTGATCAGGCACCAGGTGAAGTACTTGGGCCTGATGGAGCATCTCAGAGTCAGACGAGCTGGCTTTGCCTACCGACGCAAATACGATGTCTTCTTAAAGAGGTATGAAGACCGTGTGCTTGATTTTTTAATTAAAAACCTCAGTTTAAGTAGTTCCTCTCCAGTGCATTTAAATCAAACACTGAGTGGGTTGTTTGCTACATCTTACAGATATAAACCCCTGTGCCCAGCCACCTGGCCTCACTGGAGAGGAGAGCCCGCTGATGGAGTGGAAGTGCTGGTTCAACATCTGGGCTACTTGCCAAATGAGTACAAAATGGGACGGTGAGGACAGTGCTTCCTGAAAACAACACAGCAAATGCACTGTAAACCAGGAGTAACCAAATGCATTTTTATTTTTCCCCCTTTGTTTTAGTACCAAAATATTCATCCGTCATCCGAGGACACTTTTCGCCACAGAGGATGCTTATGAGAAATGCAAACATGAACTGGGTGAGAGCAAATCAACTGTCAAAAACTGTCATTACCAGTCGCACAGTGATTTTATATGCTCTAAATTTGCAGCAACAAAGCTCCAGGCCAAATACAAAGGATACAAAGCAAAGGGAGAATTCAAAAAACAGAAGGAAGCTGGTAAATGACACAACACGTGATGTAGATGTACTATGCTGCTTTGTTATGCGAGTAAAGAACAATTACACACCCTGTATTATATTTGTTCCATCCTCAGCCACTAAGATTGAAACTTGTTGGAGAGGAGTGCAGGCCAGGAAGGAGAGAGAAAAGAGAGCCTGGGCTGTAAAAGTCATCAAGAAGTAAGAAAGAAGATCAAAGTCATAGTCTCGAAATTACTGTTTTCGTTTTTTTACTAAAACAATATGTCACAACCTATTTCAGATTTATCAAAGGTTACATGACCAGAGGGCAAGCAAAGACCACAGATAACTCGGAGTATCTGGCCTTTGTGAGACAAAATTACTTGAACAGGCTCAAAAACAATCTGCCGAAGACCGTTTTGGACAAAACAACCTGGCAAACTCCACCAGCGGTGCTCTCAGAGGTACAGTGATTAATCATCCGCATTGTTGATTAATAGTTTAAATACAGGCTAACATTTTATTTGGACTCTGTGAATGTTTTTGTTCTTGTCAGACTTCAGAGATACTGCGCAAGCTTCACTACCGTCTCATGGTGCGGAAGTATGTGAGAAAAATCACACCACAGAAAAAAGTACAGGTAAAACACATGTAAATATATTATATAAGACTGGATCATCATACATTTGTTTATGTAGTGATGAACTTTATATTTTTCGTCCCGTCAGCTTCAACTGAAGCTTGTAACCAGCTCCATCTTTAAGGGCAAAAAGGACAGTTACCCACAGAGTGTCGCTCAACCTTTCGTGGACACCAGAATCAGTAAGTATCAGAAACTTTCACAAGATGCAATTTCCTTTTGAGCAGTGATTTTTTACATCATTTAACATCTCTAGGTGAGCAAGACATAAACATGAGGGTTCTCCAGATGATTCGCAATGAGCACATTAAGGTAATAAAAATGTCTTTATAGGCTACAACCCGAGGAAATACGGCATCACATCAAACACAACTCACTGTGTTGTATTCTGTGCTTCTGTAGTACAGTATCCCGATAACTAAATATGACAGGAATGGCTTCAAACCAAGACCACGACAGCTCGTCCTCACACAGACAGCGGCCTATGTGGTAGAGGAAGCCAAGATCAAACAGAGAGTGCTGTACACCTCTCTCAAAGGTCAGGACAACAGGATAATATCTATTTCACTTGCCATTAAGGATGTTTTCATATTGGGATAAAAGTGTCTGTAATTTACTCATTGCAGGTATTTCGGTCAGTAACTTGACCGATGGCATCGTTGTATTCCACATAAAATGTGAAGACTCGAAACAGAAGGTATGTGGATATTTAATAGGCAGCAGTCTTGACAGCAGTGTTTCTGTTTTTACTTGGGTGACAAATATGCCGCTGGAAAGTGTTCAGATATGGTGGAACAAATCAAACTTTTATAAAAGCGTTTGATGTTCTTTTTCTAGTACACATTAACATTAAAGATAAAAGAAAATGTTGAGTAAATTGTTGAATCGTTTCGTGACATTTCTAGTGTATGTCGCCTGATTTCATATCATTATGTGATTGTTACAGGGGGACCTTATACTGCAGTGTGACCACTTGTTTGAGTTTTTGACCAAACTCAGTGTCATTGCTAACAAACAGAATGCAATCAAAGTGGTTCAGGGCAGGTGAGTCTGTGTTTATCCAAGAACTGAAGAGGTTGGCTTTATATGGGTTTCAATCTAAAACACTCTTGGGTGTTTGAATTGATTCTCAGCATCAAGGTTGAAATCCAGGCGGGTAAAGAGACTGCAGTGGACTTCAACACTGGACAAGAACCCATGGTATACAAGGCAAAGAACGGACACCTCATGGTGGTGAGATGAGTGTTGTTATGATGAAGAGTGTGCTTACTGCTCTGCTCTAAAATTAATCTGCAGACAAAGAGATGAAACATGAAGCAAGCTGTTTGTCAGTGCAGGTTGCCACTCGGGCTAGGACACGGTAACGTGTGGGGTTGAGAAGACACACAAGATGCCCCTGCATATTTCATCAGGAGACCCCTAAGGGGAGATCATCATGTCTACAGGAAACACATCTGGTCAGAAACAGCAAACCATGGATGAGCTTGTTTTGTTGTATAGAAAACAGCAACATATTTTTCATCTATAAATACTAGTCAATAATGATTTTTACTTTTCCACCAAAGAATATGAAACTCTCATGACATTTGCTTTAACATTATTTTGTGTTTAAGGAAGGGTTTGTCTGTTGTTTTGAGCACTGTATTTCAAAGCAAAGGCTGACACTGGACTGTAAATCTATTTTAAATGTACAAAACACTCAACATTACTCATAAACTGCTTCGAAGAATGTGTAATTCTGATATCCGAGCAATGAAGCCATATGTTTCATAATTTTGTATGTTCACTGATAATGGGGAATATACAAATTAAAAACAGAACTAAAGAATGTTTGTAGAAATTTATTTGTGATAAACTATGTATAAATATAAAACACACATATATGTTCACTTCTGTACAACCGACCTACAAGTACTGTGATTGTTAGACATATTTCAACTCAAACCTATTGTGTGCCAACAGTACATTCTCTGATGAATGCCGCGATGAAGGACAGGTCTAATTTCTCTCCCTGTTAAAAGCTTGTAGACAGGATTCCCTTCCTGCCAGGCAGATCTCGGGTTACAGTCATTCACTTCAACCTCAGCATCCATCATTCAATCACCCCAGTACATTTAACACCTAAGGTGCAGCTCAAGTTTCCTCCACTGAAAATAATCAGCATTTAGTGGAGTGAAAGTAAAATGCATAAATAAAAAATCAAAAATTACATTTTTGCTATTATTTGCAGGCTACAGAATAACCTTGTTAACATCTTCAAAGAATAAAACAGTGCCGCCATGTGGCCCTATTGTGTACAACACCTAGTTAATCCACTGATTACCTTACAGTGGACCCGTCAGAACCATGGTAAGGAGAAGCAAAAATTATGATAAATTTTTAGCTGCTTACACAATATAATTCATGTTCTCCTGGATGTAATGCAGTTATGACCTGATACTGAGAATTCTTTCCCCGCACACTCGGGTAAAACTGTGGTCTCCTGCAGTGCTGTATGCAAACACCCATGTGCATGGGCTTTAGAAAACAGCGATAGATATTATCACGACTAATAAACAGAACACTACAGGTTGTCAGACAATGTTGACAAGTGAACACACAAACACTCACAAAATCACTTTCCCACTACACACTCGTCTCATTGTGGTCTCCTGGAGAAAAAGCTGGTAAAATACAGGTAAGAGTGGAAATCAGACCGAGAGGCGCTGGGTGATGTAAGGCACAAGCGTGGCGCAAAGACTGTCCAGGGTCACAGACACAGGCTGACGGGTCGAGGGAGAAAGGTCACTGGTGGTGGTGTGTGCGATCATCGGGTCGTTTGATATGAATCCTACGAACTCGCTCAATTCGATCTCGCTCCTCGTCTTCATCCAGATGATGAGATCGTCCTGCAGCGCCGCCTGTGGCCTCCAAAAGGGCATTGTCTGGACCCCTTCCATCGTGGGACTCATACAAGAGGATGTTGAGGGTCTCCTCATAGATTCGAGCCTCAGGGAACTCCACCTAGGAGAGAAGTAGACTAATATTTATAAACAACACACTGTAGCTCTATACTTATACAAAAGAGAAAATAACTCAGAGTGGGCCTATTACAGATACATATTTACCTTTGTCTGCTTCTTTTCTGTGGCATAAACAATGGAGGTGCAGCACACTTCAGCAATCTTACGCCCCTGGCCATAAAATGACCAACAACAGATCTCATCCCCAATCACATCTTTGATGAAGAGTACCCGACCGTTAAACCGCAGTGACAGCTTGTCAAACAGCTCAATATTTTTCAGCATGTTGTCATCAGAATTGCTGGGGGGGAGGTTACAGAAAAGTAATTTATTAATTTAATAAAGTCATGGCATGATGTCACCTCATTTTGATGCTTCTTTAATTAGACATGCTAGCTCCTGATATCTGTTGAGGAGGACTCACCTTGTATATGAATATTTGTTGTTGCTTCTGTTATACAGCAGTTTGACAGTAGGCTGTTGAAACAAAGAAGATTGTATTTTGAAGAAAAAAATGTAAACCACAAATTTATCTTGATACTGAAAACTACAAATTCAGCAAATTATGTACAAAAACAACATAACCTACCTTATTCGAGGTGGCAATAAGCTTCTGCTCCTCTTTAGATGATGTCATCAGAGGAACTTTACAAAGGGGTTCATAACTTTCTTTGTTCTGGAGAAAAACATTTAAACAGATTTCCATTAAAAAAGTTTAACAAGCAAAACTTCAACATACAGTCTATGATGAGAAGGATGCCACCTGGTGGAACAAAGTAGCGCAGATGATGAAGGATATTCAATCCCAACCCCAACAATCACTAAGGCTCATTGTTTTAGTTACCAACTGTCACCTAGAAATGCTGACACTTTTTTAAACATTGTGCTACCCTGTGGAGAAGACACTGGGTCAAGTCAATGGGCCACTGGCTCAATATGACCCGGCAAGGTAGCACAAGGGTTAAGCTAATTGATTTAAAATCATTTTTGCACAGATTTTGTCCCTCATAATAGTATATTTGATTTTCTTTTCCAATTATTAATTTGTAATATTCTAAATAAACCAATAAAAAGAGAAAATTAATGACACCTATCAATTATGAATAGTAGGGTGGGAGATACAGTATATAAAAGGAAAAAGTAAGTGGACAAAGTCGGTCAGAAATACCGTACAGCGCATTGAAATCTAAACATAATTTTTAGGTGGAATGCTAAAGTACTTTAAAAAAATCATTGAATAGAAGTGTTAATATATTGCCCTGCACAATTGACACCCCTCTGTGGTGATGGTACCTGCAAGGCAGCTGTACATTCATCAGCTAGGCCTTGGACAAGGTAATACTTGGCTTCAGCAAGCAGCTCCTCGGTTTCCCGTCGGCTGTCTGGGAGCGGCACTGCCCCGTCTCTAAGGTAGTTAAGGATTGTTCCGAAATGTTTCCCACAGCGATCAATCAAGATCCAACCTGTGGATATGAAATGGGGAAACATTAGTTAGTAATAGATCATGGCCAGTGCAGGGGTGACATAAACCCTGCATATAATTTAAACATTTTAACCAACAGCTCACCTTCACTGTCTGTGAGGACCTCCATCCTGCCACTGAACATGGCTTTGAGCATTGTGTCCTGTTTGGTTAGTGTTTGCATTGTAGTATAGTACAGCGCCCCACCCACATTTAACTTCACGTATTTAGAGCTGGGGCTGGAGCCCTTGAAGGATGTAGTCCGGGTTGTAGCTGCCGGCACTGCCGAGCTCACCACACTCTCTCCTGACATCTCTTCCTGGGACAGAACAAGAAAAAACACAAAGTGACACATAGATCCTGGCTGGTATTTCAGTGGACAATGTTAATGTAGATAGCTCTTTAAGGATAAGGCTGGTGTTAATATATATTTTTCAACCAAATCCAACAATGCGTTCTGACCTAACCTGTCCAGAGGCATTCAGCCCCAAACCCATTTGTTGTATATGTAAGATACGATTATTTTAAAAGCAGACCACAGATATAGAATTTCATGTTTAAAAAGGGAAAGGAATTTATGGCATAAATTAGAGTGCCCATGTTCATTGTGATGAAGGAACATGTTGCCCAGTGAAAGTTGGAATCTCATTTATAGTTTTTTTTGGACAACAATGTAAGTCTATGGTTCAGATGAAATAGCTATAGTAGACACCTTCTATGCAGTAAGTAAGATCAATATGTTGTTGGTATTGTTATGAGATTTGTTGACAATAAAAAAATAATATAATAGCACAATTCTAACCCTTAAATATGCAAAATGAAGTACAACTAGCATTTGATTTCTGACAGTGGAGTCTAATACAAGAAGGGGTTGTAGCCAAAACAGCGGTCGGTCCTGAGACCGTGGTCGCTAACAGAGACCACTGCGTACAGACCACTGGTTACCATCACTAGAGGGCGCTACAGCTAGTGGTCGGTGGTCGCTAGCGTGGTCGCTGTGGTCCCGACCACCTCTTCACTGGTCGCTAGCGTGGTCGCTAGCGTGGTCGCTGTGGTCCCGACCACCTCTTCACTGGTCGCTAGCGTGGTCCCTATGGTCCCAACCACATCTTAAGCAGTGTAAAACTGTCTTAAACACTGGGCATTTTCAAAATGTGGGGGGCAAAAATAGTAATTAGTGCACAACGTTGCTGTTTTTAATGTGAAATGAGCCCAAATGAAAATGAACAACGTTACAGTATCGCCAGCTTGTGCATGAGTAAATATAA
>JAVQJL010013189.1:0-47598 GCA_036024295.1 Nannoperca obscura
CGACAGGAAGTCTGTGATCCACCTGCAGGTGGAGTCAGGCACGTTCAGCTGAGAGAGCTTATTCTGCAGCAGAGCCGGGATGATGGTGTTGAAGGCAGAGCTAAAATCCACAAACAGGATCCTTGCATAGGTTCCTGAGGAGTCTAGGGGCTGTAAGATTAAGTGGAGGGCCATGTTTACTGCATCGTCCACAGACCTGTTGGCTCTGTAGGTGAACTGCAGTGGGTCCAGGAGAGAGTCAGTGATGGCTTTCAGGTGGGAGAGCACAAGGCGCTCAAATGACTTCATTACTACAAAGGTCAAGGCGACGGGTCTGTAGTCATTAAGTCCTGTGGTCCTTGGCTTTTTGGGGATGGGGATGATGTGGAGGTTTTAAAGCAGGCTGGCACATGGCATGTCTCCAGTGAGGTGTTGAAGATGTCAGTGAACACCGCAGATAGCTGATCAGCACAGTGCTTCAGGGTGGAGGGAGAGCCAGAGTGTGGTCTGGCTGTTTTGCAGGGGTTCTGCCTCCTGAACAGTCTGTTGACATCGCTCTCCAGGATGGAGAGAGTTGTCACTGTGGTGAGGGAGGAGGGGGCTCCTGGGGTGGGCAGTTGTGGGAGGACCCAGGCCCCTGCTGTGGTGGGGGAGGTGGTGATGGCAGAATGGAGGTGGAGGATAGTGTCATCCCCCGTGACACGGTGTCAGGACTGTCCCATTGACCTTCAAGCGACAGTAAAACTAATTCAGGTCGTTGGCCAGGCACAAGTCATTAGTGGAGTGGGAGGCTTTGGGTTTGTAGTTGGTAATCTGCTGGAGCCCCCTCCAGAGTACAGTTGTTTAGCTTCTCTCACCTCCTTGCTAAACCTGCAGTTTACTACTACTTCGACTCTTTGAACCTGGCCTTGTCCCCACTCCTGAACGCTTCTTCCTTCTCCAACCGTAGCTGTCTGAGCTTAGCTGTGAACCAGGGTTTGTCATTGTTGTAACTCACCCTGGTGTCTGATGGTACACATATAGACCATCAGCAAAAGTTTGATTAATTGCACTATTAAATGCAGCAATTGTCTTTTCGTAAATTTAAATTCAATGAGATATATTAAGATATGTTTAACAGCCACACTGTACTAATATTTGATTTAAACTAACAACGTTTCTGGTCTTCTGTCATTAATGGACATTTGATCTGTGAATTGTTCTGCACCATGTATGGTCTGAATATGAACTTGTATTCTCTTTGTGCACACATTTAAGAAGCTAGAACCAGCAAGTGTGTCTTGTTGAATGACTTAAACGATAAATAGGTAAAAGAGTTGTAAATTAATTTCCTGTTAATTGAATAATCAATTAATTAACTAATAATGTCAGCACTACCTTAACATTTGTTATATTTTGTAAAAAAAAAAAAAAAAAAAGAAGGTGTTATATTAGCAAACAATGGAGATGGAAGGAATTTATGTCTGCCGACTTTTATACCAATCCATCTAGCAGATGTTGAGATATATCCCAGTACAAGTGAAAGGTGAGAGATTCATCCTCTGGGCACCATGGATACCTGTGCCAAATTTCATGGCAATCCATCTAAAAGTTGCTGAGATATTTCAGTCTTAACCAAGTGGTGGACCAACAAACCAACTGACACTGCAATCCCTAAAGCCGTGCTGCTAGCATGGCTAAGAATTCTCTTACTGCAATTTGGGGACTATAAATGGCTATATCCTTTTAAGTAATCAGCTATGCAAACTCAGCATAATGTTGAATTCTACCGAGGCCTTATAAGCAGAAGATGAGATGCTTCTTCCACTGTCTCAGCATAAATCATCCTCCCTGGCTATGCAGGGTTGGTTACTGGGAGGAGGAGTTAATATATAGTATGAGCTTTATCTTAGGACAGCCTCTAAAGGACTGGTTTGAAGTAGGACTGGCCCAGCATGTGTCTGGGTTTGTCTGCTGGAAACCGCTAATCCTAAAGTGGGTCTGAAACTGTGAGCAAAATGAATTTGCCGTTATTCATTTCTGTCTGCTGTGAGCATTTTGTGTATAGATCAATGAGATGTATGTCAACTTTGACTATAGGTGGCATTAATTTCAAAAGGGATATTCAGTGATAAGTAATTATCACCTCACTCTTTGTTCTGTGTGAGTTTAATTTAATACAGAACAAAGTTATCAGACATCCTTTGGCTACCCAGGTGAAGGTTTCAACTGAATTATTACCTCAGCTGGAATTTTGGAGTTAATTTGAACCATCTGGGGCCATTTTAATCCCATTTTTGAATGACATCAAGTATTTCACACATTTCCTGACTAGCACCCTATTACAATGCCTGAATTGCAAGGGCAATATCACCAGTGATACAGTTACACTAACATTACTCTTTAAGAGTAAAAAATAGAAATGGTTTTACTCTACTGTGGATGACACTGTGATATACAACAAAAATATTTTAGATGACTGAATTTACATAGGCAAAATCAAATTACCAGCGTCCCCAGGTAGTAATAATAATAATAATAATAATACTATGAAAGGGCTTTAGTATGCACAACATTTGTTTCCTATGCATAGGAAGCATTGCATGGATAGGTGAAATAATTTCATGTACACCTCTGAAATAGAGACTTTTGAACGATGGGGTGAAATATGAGAAATATGTTCAGGGATGTGTTTTGTTGATTTATTGATTTCCTGCTCATTGTCTCCACACCAGCAGTCCCTCGTCAGAAATTAAAATGGCTCATTGAGGGTGTGAAATAAAGATAATGGCCTTGCAAGCCCTGAGCAGCTGGTCCTCCCAGAAACCAGCCATATGGACCACTAGGGTTGGTGTTATTTTTGCATTCAGTCCTGTCGAACATGCTAGGGGAAATTAGAGTTCAACCTGCCTGTCTGTCCGTGGATGAGTCCACCAAGCTCTCCATGACAGGAATTCATCCTGACTGTAGTCATAGCAACAAGCTACGTTTAATGTGCTCAGCTTGAAATGACCAGGAAGCACTTTCATTAAAGACCACCTTCTCACATCTTTGTCTCACAAGTCCTTGATCAGCAGAAAACATCAATATCTGTCCACACATTTGCTGTTTCAATATTAGACTGAATTTATGAATTGTGTGCAGTGCATAATTGGCACTGCTGGAAAAAAATTACTATATCAAGAAGCAATCAGAAGGGTCTTTTTAAACTTATTTTTTGTAGAAAAACTTAAGAATATGTCTCGATGTGCTTCTCTTTCCTAAACCCATCCAATGGTCAATGAGAGCATTTTGGAGTGCTTCAATTAGAGTTAACAAGACTACAGCAATGGTAGTGGCTCCTTGAGGCTGTACCTACAAAGGTGCTTGAAGCCGAATGCTAACATGCTCACAATGACGAGTGGTGCTAGATTTGGTGCTAGATGAAAAGTCAGGAATGCAGTCAGTAAGCTTCATCCTCTTTCCACCATGAATGTCTGTACAAAATATGACGATAATCCATTAATAGTTACTGAGATACTGTATTTCAATCTCAGTGGTTGAATGACCAACAGAGGAACGTTGCCATCCCTAGAACCTCCCTAGAACTGCTTGCATGGCTTGATAGTTGTAGGACCCCTGGTTTAGACTGTGACTAAGCTAAGCTTCTGACTGAGAGGTTGACAGCTCATGGCACATCAAGGAAAATATGGCTGTGGAAAGTAAATAAGTAACATTCTTCCTTCCCTCAACCACTATCCTATTGCCTAGATGCCAATGGGCAAAGGACTATGCTGTCAGAAGTTAAAGACTGTGCACTCAAAGCTCTCCATAAAGACCTGTGTGAATATGAAGGAGGCTGTTGTTGGAGAATGCCTACTCAATTTCCCTGGTTAATTCAAGTTTTAGAGAACAATTGGAGTAGTGCAAAGAACATTAAAAAAGTGCAATAATTCCACTTTCACAAGTCAATTTTTTATGGTGATAAAACCTCAATGTTTTTTTAAAAAAATTACTTGTTTGAAGACTATATCAGAATTGTACTTCTAAAACTGAACTTTCTATTTAAAGCTTGAACAGAATGTAAATAATTCATCAGATTACGATCTACACCTGGAAAATATTTTTTAAAAAAAATATTTGGCCTCTGTGATGAATTTTTAATCACACAAATTCAATATAGACCCTCCCCTTGGTGTCTAATTCCCTGCACATTGACAACACGTGCTATGCTGAACCCAAGACATATAAATATAAAATTATGACTGCTAAAGTCTGGGAATATTTTCATAAAACGTAGGTTGAGCTGCCAGTGACTATGCAAACCATCATGACAATCTAACTTTCCCAGACTCTGGCAAGCAAACCCATACTTATCTTTGCCGCAGCTAACGTTTCCAGCACAGCTCCAACGGTAATGAAATGTTAATGCTATAAGTAAAAAAAAAAAAAAGATAATAAGATGCACTGTGATATTCCCCCTCCCTAACCTCTACCCCGTTTGCATGTGTCATGTTTTCTTGTATGTGTGAGAAAGTCATATTTGTACTGATGCAGGCTGTTGAGGCTTTGCGCTATCTGACATGATGCTAAAAGTGTGACACAAGAACAGCCAACTGGGTGTGATGCTGGAAAACAGCAGGATTATCACAAGTTAAATCATCTTAATCTTTTATTTCAAATACAATTTATGTGGTATGTTTATTGGTTGGGTTGTGAGCCTGATTAACAAACTGCACTTTATAGTTAATTCAAGACACTGATGCGCAAGCCATGATGTTTAGTCTAGTTAGGTTGTCCATGTTCTGTGGCTCTAATATAAGATGGTATATAACTGAATGTTTAAGGAAACACAGTCAACACAGTGTAAGAAAAAAAGCTCTGAAGCCCATTCACAGAGTTACATGTTTGTTGTGTTATTTTAAGAGTGCGCTAAAAGCTTCCTGAAACACGTAGGCTGAGATCATTTCTGGTGATGTGCCCTCAGCCTTATATTCCCTAAAAATACCAAACACTTTGAGATTACCAAACACTTGTCTTGGTGTTGCTGTCTTAATATAGATCATAATGCTATACTTTCGTACACGAAGCAGTCTGTGTGTGAAATCCATGTCTTGCTTTCTGAAGACACTCATCTCTTATTCAGCTACAACATCCTGCAGCAACATTATGACCAAGCAAGAGGTCGACATGTTCACAGAACAATATAATTCTGTTTTTTAAATGAGGACTTTGGCACTCCGCTTTCTCAAGTGCTGAATATTCTGCGAAGGCTATTTTTGAAATAACTTTTCATGTTGACTCTGCAGCAGTGCCTGCCAAAAACATCAAACAGCGGTGGCCTATTGATTAAAACAGTCTAGCAAGAAAGCAAGAAAACAGAATTGTTTTTAGAGCCATTTCAACTTATGAAACCTCTGCATTGTTGTTGTGTTTTTTTTTTTTGCTCAAAGCTTGCTAAGGGGGTGGCCGGGAGGCTCTGTCGCTTTGAATCGAAATCAGTGACAAATTAAGGAGGCATTCACTCTGTCAGTACAAATACTAGCTGTATAGTAAGTGGCAAGAATTTGAATATGTCATATTACAAAGGAACCATACATCTGAAGGCTGCGGTTACTGTTCTGGTTTATTCACTTTTACAATTAAAAGATTAGAACAGATGTTTTGAGCCACAATTTACAATATCCACAAAAAGTACTATTTCATTTGATAAATATGGCACTCTTTAGTAGGCAATAATGTTTTACCATAAAAAGGTAGTACGTTTTTTTCCCCAGAAGCCTCAGTTTGCTTAACTGAGACAGTGACATCTGCAGTAGATTAATATATGTATGTGAAGTACCTCTTTCATCCCACAAGCAAGTAATCAGCAAAAGCAAACTACTGCAAATGCTTCACTAAGTGAGGGACAAAATGAATTCAAATTTTAACTAAAGTGAAAATAAAATATAAGAATATAGGAGCAGGTAAAAAGGTACTGAAGTATCAAAATTGTAAGCACTAGTTATAAAGATTGCTTCCTTTGTTGCATTGTAGTTGCTTAGCGGTCGTTGCACCCTTTTAACTCTCTCTGAGAAACACATTTGCACCTTGCATGAGAAGGAGATAATCACATCCTGTGTAATCACATCTTTAACCTGTCAGCTATTTTAACGTTGCAGCTGGCTTAACAACTTTACATGTTCCTGGCTAGCATAACAATGCATCATGTTTTACGAGCTCATCACAACATTTGCGTCGGTCTATGCATCCATCCTTTCCCTATTGCCTTTTATCTTGTTCACACGGGAGGCAGGGTAAGCCTGGACACGCTGCTATTCTGTCACAGGACTAACACATATAAACAGACAAACACGTTCACATTCACGCCTGCAGGCAATTGAATAAATTCCAGAACACCTAACCTGCATGTCTTTGGACTGTGGGTGCAAACCGGAGCACGTGGAGGAAACATACACACGAGAAGAACATATAAACTCCATTGAGAAAGGCCCCAGGTCTTTCTTGATGTGAAGCAATAGTCCTAAACACTAAGCCACAGTGCTGCCCTTAAAACCTTATGCTGCAAAGCATAACACTACATCTGCCAGATGAATGTAGTGGAAAATAAAGTATAATATTTTCCTCAGAAGTACAAATTCTCACTAACAGAAATAGTGGGTTAGAAAGGGAAAGAGTGAAACAGGAGTACCTTACACCCTTAACTACTTTACGCTGTAGGTTCTGAACTTTAAACAAGTGAAGCCTGTATACATGGGGGGCACGACACTGACTACATGATTAAAGATCACTGAGTCCCTCTAATCGCCTGTAGTCAAGTGTAACCCACCATGTGCTCAAGCACGTGCAGCTGCGTGTCATCAGAGCCACAGTGTGAGGATGACTCACCACATATGCGCTCGCTCACTGCCATATCCACAGCGAGGCCTCGCCTGCAGGTACACACAGAAAGAGAAAACACTGACTGCAATGCTGCTGCCTGGAGACGAATGCCTGTCCAAATACTCCTCTAAGTGCACAGCAAGATAATTAGGAAATAATGCACCGATGCTGAAAAAAAGCACACGGGAACTTATGGGAATCACTTGCAATTATCAGCTCTCGTCTGTTTACACGACACATTCATTGCTTTCGTAATGACTCTTTACTGTACACAATCAGGCCCTGGCAAGAATCACATGGGAAGGGTGATTTTAAGTGGGAATCAGTTTAGTTTGTTGATGCTTACTGGTTTCAAATTTAATATGACTTTAAGCATGTTGATTGATTAGCTAGGTTGCATGCAGACATTATATTGAATTACTTATTTAAATTCTTATTAGTCTTGTTAGACTATACCCAACAACTCGTATGACTTAAAGATTACTGAAAGTGCATCTACACTTGCTCTATCATGTCTTTAAATTCCACACCTAAATATGTTTAGGTTCTATTCTTAGACACTACAGCACTCTGTTTATTAGGATCTCAGTAACATGGGATTGCTATCCTCCCTCAACCATGTTTTTTTTCCTACCTAAAAACAAAATAACAAAAGAACATACATTTATAT
Source organism: Nannoperca obscura (assembly GCA_036024295.1). Taxonomy (NCBI): domain Eukaryota; kingdom Metazoa; phylum Chordata; class Actinopteri; order Centrarchiformes; family Percichthyidae; genus Nannoperca; species Nannoperca obscura. The sequence goes on from JAVQJL010013189.1 coordinate 7,490, forward strand.
ATATATGTGACTATTACATTATGTCTATGTCATTATTATCAAAGTTGTGGCAGTATTATCAAACTTATTTTATATTGAAAGGAGGGGGATTATAAAGATAAGTATGCCCTATTAAGTACTCCAACTAAGCTTGGAGTTGGCCTAATTACAAAGACACTGGCTATAAAATCCCAGCCGAGCTCTCTTCGTCTTCATAATGCATTCATGATAGGGTGATTCATTGTGCTGTGCAAGAGCTACTGCCAGTCTGATACTGAATCCGCCTAATATTGTTCAAACAGGTGTTTAATGAGAAGTCCCAACTCCCAGAGACTGATGGGATTAATGAACATTTTTCCCATGTTTGCCTGTAAAGAACACAGAGCTCAAAACCTCAAATACATTTGATTTTCCAGTCAAATGCTTTGAAGTGTAGGAGTGCCTGGAAGATATAGATTCCTAACATGACCATCAATTAATCAGACTGCCTTTTGACCATGGACAATGTCATATGAAAGACAAACGGATGGAGAGAAACAGGGAAGGTGGTATTGTGTCAATTAGACTGGAATATAAGCCAAGCAACAAGACATAATGTCAGTTAACACATAAGAGCAGGAATGTATTTAACCCCAAGATCGTGTTTTTTTCTTTCCAATATGGCATCATCATTTTACCTTGCAATTTAACATATACATGTCCAAGTCTTTGTTTGAGCAATGGAAAATCTTGTCAAAGAGGTGTCAAACATTTTGAAAACAACATAATAGAACATGAAAGAGTATAATAGTTCAGTTTTAAATAGGTTTTAGTTTTCAGGTATGGAACCTATTTTGAAAGCTTTGAAAGGAATTGTATTGAATGTATTTTTCTCAGCCTTGAACGATCAGTCATCTTCTGTCTTCAACTTGGCATCACTATTATGCTGAAAACATCTTCATAATGTCCATATGGTCACATCTTCATACCCAGATAGCCCTCTGTATCTACTAGGAAGTGGTGTGCTTTTACACAGCCAAGCCAGAGCTTGTCAATCCATTCATACGTTCTTGACTCTCCACGTTTTCGTGCATGTTGTGTTGCATTAAAATAGTGGAAGGAGGATGATTGATGTATTCAGACCCTGGTCTTTTACCCTTTCCCCCAAGCAGATCTCATCGATTTTCTGAAATGTGGTTGTGAATCACAATCATTCTTGAGAAAGAAATAGCCCAGAACATGTCAGATGGGTGAAACAAAGTCCGCCTGCCACTGCTGAGCTTAGCTCACCAGGGAACCTAAAACAGCATGCCAAAGGCTGCCTCTATTAAAGTCAAACCGAAGGAGGAAATGTAGAGTGTCTAACTACACAGAAATGAGATTGTTACGTTACCTTGGAAAACCAATGGTGGCTGTTCAGGGTTGATAACAAAATTGCCCTCAGGTCAGTAGCACAGTGATTAAAAGCACCACTGACAATACTGCAATGATGAACCTGTGAGTGAGATATATTTTCTTCTGGACATTACTGTCAAAAAGCACTGCCTGTGTATATTAATGAAAATAGATGTGGTTAATTTCTATATTATCCCTGCCATGTAAACATGTATTCAGTAATTCATCTCAATAGGCCGATTAAAATAACCTCTTTTTGTATAAGCTGCTCTGACACACAGCCCGTGTTCTGTAATACCAAGTCCACCATGGACATTTTTAATAGTTATTACTAATTCTATTATCACTGTGGGATGTCCGATTACCTCCCAGGCCTATTGTGCCATGTCGAGCGGGTATACAATTTACAGCACAGGATGCAAGGGATCCAATGACACTAGGGTAATCTGATGTAATGAAATAATAATAAAAATGATGAAAAAGTCCGTGGCAACCCAGAAGGGGAAATCTTTCTTTGACATTTGATACCTTAGGGGTCATTTATATATGATCCTGGTAAATCTTCAAATCATTATAGATGATCCCAATGACTTTCTCTCCCCTCCTCTCTCTCTCTCTCTCTCTCTCTCTCTGCATTCCTTTCTCCCTGCATGATAGATTAACTAAGCAGTAACGATGTCTCTCTTGTGGAATGGACAGTGCAAATCGTTGTAGGTTCTAAGCCAGCCAGCGGAGACAGGGCTGGCTGGGCAGAGTGATAGATTATTTTTAAATACTCCTCCTGGTGAGTTCTGCTGCAGCCAAAAGAGCAGCTGGGGTTTTTCTCACTCTACAAGGGGGGTGGAGAAGGGCCACAGATGGCCATGGGCCCTGCAGGTCAACGCTATTCAAAGATGCATCCTGGAGTGAATGAGTGCGTAAATATATTGAAGCCTGCAGATGCATTGGAATTTACTGCTCTATGTTCTGCAGTAACAAAGCCTATACCTTAAATCCATATTATATATGACACACAAGCTATTAAAGAAGACTTCGCAGAACTTTAACTGCTCTGTCAAGCTCAGAGGAACATTATTATCCTTATTGATTTGAAGATACATTTTACTTCGTGCACAGCAAGGAGAAGTATAATGTAAACGCTTCAACTTTGAAATAACAAAATCACCACTGAAAACACTGCCTGAACGGTGGCTCATTTTAGGCTGAATGCCAGTTAGCAGAATATCATCCCTCTTCTTATATGCTTTGCGTGTCTTATCCCACCTCCTGATCTCTGTTCCCCTTTGTTTCTGCAGTTTGTCAGTATTCGGGGTAACATGCATAACCTTTATATCCCTTTTTAAGGTGAGCACAGATGATTTGGCCTTTTTGAAACATTTTGTTAGTCAGCACACACTGGTTGGAAAACATCAAAGGGCTGATTTCAAGACCTATTTTAGAGCTGACAAAAGCTGCTTACTGGCATTCAACCTAACATGACCCAACTTTAAGCTATAGCTAACTCCAAAATGAAAGTCCTTCTGCATGAAGTGTTAAAATGATGTTATATTCCATCTTCATATAATCCATCTGATGTAATGAAAGAAAATGATGCTGTTGTATGATGTTTCAAAGCTTTTACTGCATTCAAAATGAACATTCTCAGCCCTTTGTTGTGGTGAATGCAATTACTGTAGCTATCAGGCCACCATTTCCAAGTGATTGTGGGTGAATGAATGGAATGAAGGGATGACCACTCCATGATCATTTAATTTTCTCATTAAAACATGAGCTACCGCCTTCATATCACTGACCATTCCTGCTTGAGGTCACTGAAGTCCAGTCTGACTTAATTACATTAGAAGTAGCCAACAGGTTGTCAGGCTGGCTTGTCAGCTTGACACACGCTCCCACTCATCTTAGAGTGATTATAGTATTTGCATAAACCTGTGCCCAAGCAGGCTGTTGGGTCACGCAAATTCGGATTTAAGCCAAAGTATCTTTGTGAACAGGCTTGCCTGACACTAGAAGTGTGATTCTGGCATGGATTACTGAGATTAGTCACACTACAGAGGGGGGGTTGACCTCAAGGTGGATTTTTGTGAAGGTGAAGATTAGAAGTCAACAATAGTTTTTTTCAAACTTTGTCTGGAATTTTCTTTTTCTTTTCTTTACAAATTCTGTATGAAGCGTTATTTGTTAGAATTATTGCTAGCTTGATATCATCAAGTCTGACTGTCAAAGCCATAATTTGGAGGCACCTCTGTTACGCTTGGTAGTGTGTGGACAATTTCTCTTTTTTGGATAGGATTCCCTTTGTAACAACTCCCATATACATAAACATAAAAACAGGTAGAACTTTGCACCGTTTATCAACGGCACTGTACCTTGACATATCTGTCATAACCCAGTTTTCATTTCAAAATAAACAAACTCTTGTTTGCCAAACACTTGAGTGCACTTTGACCCCACTGTGAGTGTGCGTGCCAATCTCACATTTTGGTAGCACACTCCAATGTAAAGCTTCCCTCAGGGGCTTTAGTGTGTCAAATGATTTCTGGGGGTGGAGGCACAGAGCAATTTACAGTGGCAGAGATAGGATCAAATGCATCAGGAGACAATACATGTGGCTGTGCAGTGAGAGCACAGCCTGTTCATCTCAAGAGAAGGACGGAAACAAAGAAAGGTGCGTAGTACCTCTGGCAAGGTGTCATCTCAGCTGGGAGGATCTGTATCATAGTTTTGATGTTTTCACTCAAGCTTTCCCTTGTAAAAGTGTCTCAATGTACTATTAGTGTTCTTATTTAAAAGGAAAAAAATGACAGTGTACCTTTACTTTAGTACTTGTAAGAAGTTCAATAGCAAGTTTAGACTTCTACTTCTACTGCCATTGCTACAATATCCATACTTGTTATATATTTAGTCAGTCAGTATAAGAAAATGGTGGTGCAGTGCATCAGTGGGAGGTGTCACCTTAATTGAGATCGACTTCAAAAGTCCTTTGAGGTGTTTACATTCCAAAATTAAACTTAAAACAAAGGTCGATCAATCTGTCCCGGGGTAAAACTTAGTTAAACCACAAAGGTTGCACACAGCTCAGCATATTAATCTACTCTTTCAACTGCAGTCTTTGCGTCTAAGAAGTAAATAGATACTGAGTAGAACTAATATGCAAATCGTTAACAGTATGAACAAAAAGGTATTGGGTGTGTATGAGATCACAGTGACATGTTTCCTTTTATTGAAGCTATCTAGCAGAATTTCGAGAGCAGGACCACACCTCAACTCCCCACACCGCAGCATCATTGGAAAGGACTCAAGCTATTCTAGCTCGCATTACTGTCCAATAAATCATTCAGATGTATTTTGTTGATGGTGTGGTCCTTGCTAGTGAAATGACCACATTGATTCACAGTTAAACTGGTGCCATATATAGAAATAATGTCCTAGTTTCACATATCTATTGTATATGATCAGTGTCCACTGTGTAAAAAGGATGTTCAAAATATGTATCAGGTATCATTTGCACTATATACATGGCAATGTACAGCAGTCAACCACTGTTCACTTTCAGTTACTCACCAAAACGCACTGTTTTAACAGTGATCAGGAACTCCACAGGGTATCTTTAACACTCTACTGCCCAAGCAACGGTGTTTGCATCAAACATCGAACCCCTTCCTTCTCAGTGTAGTATCTCACTCAAACTGAGTGCAAAGATGTTGATGATGATAAATAGGTCACTTCAGACATTGTCTCACAGTTTTCATTAGTATCCAGTTAATGCTGTCTATACATTAATGATTGCAATGAGAACAGGAACTTCTAGTTGCTGATCGTGCAAGATTTTCAAATTGTCTAAATGGCATGAAAGTAAAACCAAAATCAAACTCGCCAAATCCATGGCAACATTAAACTTTCTGTTTGAATCGCCCAACACATGATGGCAACCGTAGTGTCAAATCTCAAAACAAAATCATATAGTCTATACATTCATTTACAAATATTTGGACATTCAAGGAAAAAATTATGATTTCAAGTTGAGTAACAAGTTTGATTTTCATCACATCTTCACAAATACCACTCTCATTTGAAATAATGGCATTTATAAGTATCCTAACCTATTCTGAAAGTGATAAAAGTGGCTGTGCCTTATTCTGTACAGGGAGTGCGCAAAACCAGCCTATGATTCAAAAGCTGCCTTGTATCTGTGACATGCGCAATGACAATAAAGTTGAATCTTAATCTTAATCTTAAAAGCTATGTTACACTGATTTAAGTTAACTCTATGTCAAGGCCAGAGGTGTCTTTAGAGATAGTGGTAATGTGTTAATAGTCTTTTAACATTAAATCATTTGTGCAAACAACAGACATTCATGCCTTTACTGGAACAGTTCAGGCAATTTATTCAATCAGTGGTACAAAGTGTACATGTGAAAAGGCCTGGAGGTTTCCAGAAAAACATGCAGTGACAACAAGCTAGCATGGTGTTTATTATAATAAATGTATGAAGATCAAAAGCAAGACATTAAGGCTGTGTTAAAATATCTGTGCTGTGCCTTGGGGAACTGTGAACTTAGGTTGATATGATCTAATGATAGTATTGTGGGAGCCTATGAGGCTGTTAAAAACTAGAGTTTGGGAAGACAACCAGAGAGTTCAAGCTGAGAGCACAACAGGCGAGTCAGAGACGGGCAGATCTCTGCATTGTGTTGAAACCAAACTCTACACGATGAAGTTATTGATTAAATGTTCTCTTAAAAGGCCAGCTGGATAGAGAAGGTCACACCAAGGTTTTCACTACAGGGGAATGGAGATGCATTTGACCTGTCAGCTGAGGATAGGTTCTGAGTGGGCACACGGCCCTTCTGTGGTAGGAAAAGGCACAGCAGTCTTCTTAAATAGACTCTATCCATGCTGAAACTCTCTGGGCTCAACCTCTACAAACTGAGGTATGTGTCAAAACCTCTAAAAGGTATTTCGATTAAAATGGCATGTAATTGTAGCAGTTCCAATAATGGGAAAATAAACAAAGCACTAATTTTAGCTAATTGACCAGAGAGCATAGCTGTGAGTGCCATCGTTATTTTAAGGCTCATTCAAAAGGTTAATGTGAGAATAATTTTGACAAACTGTTCTTAACAAAAATACAATAGTATGTAATGTAATTAGTAATTATCATATGAACATATCAAAGCAAAATTAATATATTAGAATATTAAAATATTTTGTGTAATTTCCACCGTGTTTAGCACAAAATTGCAATAATATACACATAAACGCACACACTCCACTATTTGACACAGCTTTATTCAAATAGCAGTTTAAACCTGCAACAATATTGCAGGTTTAAACTGCTGAAATAACAATATTAAAGCCCTATCACTGTTATGCCAGCAAGATAAAATGGTAAACAACTACCTGTTTACACGCCCAGCAAGACATGGAGCAACATTGGTATTTATTAGAGGTCATGTTTCTGGCCACATGGCAAAGTTAAGTCCAGTACAAACTCTTCCTTTAAGTCTGCTTTAGTCTCCACCCACTCCTGAGAAAAAAATGTAAGGCTCTTTATCTGATAAATGCTCCTCTCACCAGCTAGTGAAAACCATCTTAGTCTTAGCCATTTGGTTCTGTGCAGGTAGTGTACTGTGACTTTATCAGGGCTTTTTCAGTGAAAAAGGACTGGAATGCTCCATAGAGATGAGTGGATAATATGAGCAACCCCCTTTCACATCACACAGTCATTTCTTTAACATTGTTAATATAAAAAATATTGATTAGTGCGGCTTTAAACACAGGACAGTCGATCCAATGTGTTTTATAGCACAGAGAGAAATACTGAACAAAAGAAAGAACAAGAACAAATAGATCCACTCCCTCATGAAGGTAGACTGATCATCAGAAATAATGTGGACGTTGTATTGGACCATTGTGGTGACGAGGGAGCTGAGCCAGAAGGCAAATATTTCGATTGAACCTATCTATGTTCCAACCCTCACTTGTGGTCATGAGCTCTGGGCAGTTGCCAAAAGAATGAAATTGCGAATACGAGCGGCCAAAATGAGTTTCCTCCGAAGGGTAGTTGGACTCAGCCTTAGAGATAGGGTAAGGAGCTCAGACATCTGGAGGGAGCTCCGAGTACAGCCACCCCTCCTTCATGACGAAAGGAGTCATCTGAGGTGGCTTGGGCATCTGATCAGTATGCCTCCTGGGTGGCTTCCTTTTGAGGTTTTCTGGGCACGTCCAAGTGGTAGACTCCAGGGTAGACCCAGAACACACTGGAGTGATTATATATATCTCATCTGGCTTGGGAACGCTTCAGGATTCCCCCAGGTGGAGCTGGAAAACGTTGCCGGGGAGAGGGAAGTCTGCACTACCGTGACCCGTTGAAGCAGCAAAAAATGGATGGATGGATATACTCTCCCACATAATATAATAAACCATATCATAATTCTGAACTCTTGACTATTGATCAACTGTACATCAAAGAATCTGACTCCTCAAGGCCACAGCAGCAGTTGAGGGAGAGTGACTCATTGACCCATGTTTCAGTAAACTCTAACTTCTGCCACAGAGTGGAATGCAGTAATAATTGCCCATAGCCTGCCAGGGAGGAGCTGTTTAGATGTGGAGGAGAATGCATGCTGTGAGGTTCCCTTTCATGGTCGCCATGTTCCTGATTTGGCACGAGTTAGCCCTAGGGGAGGATGCAAACAGCTGGGAAACACAGACACACACCCCTACACACATCTGTATTCCCAATACCCATGCTGACTTTCATTCTTCTGCTTTGACTTCAATACCAATCAAAAACCTCCCACTTAAAAGAACCAAAGTTTTGGTTTTGACTCACGGCCTCACATTAAACATTTACAATGTATTTGGACTGTCCATTATTGCACCCCACTGTGCAAAGAGTAAAAAAACTATAATGACTTTTGAAATTTTAGACAAATTTAAGAATAAGCCCCAATAAAATCCATATTCTTCACGGTCCTGTATGGAAGCTTGCTGCTAAAATTCGGTGTGCAGTTTAACATGATGTTCTCTGCAATTTAAGGCCATAAATGCTCAATTCCCTGCATTTAAACAACCTCTGTGTATGTACACTGGCAGTACATAAACACGTCTAAATGTTATTTCTGCTGTCCTGTTTGAGTGCTATGACTCCAGTTCATGATTTGCTAAACAAAGCAGGTGAAACTACTCCCACCTATGTTAATGCTATTTAGTGAGTGTCAGTGAATGGCCAACACGGAGGTGGTCCTTATTTTCCCAGCTGTTACTGTAGGTTGAGTCAAATCAAGCCGGCGCTCCCTCAGTATTCCTGGCCTCACAGTAGCATGAGTGGAGGAGGATTAGCCTGTATTACATGCTTTACTACGATGCTGGCTTGCACAAATCCTTTTCCTTCCTCTCTTCCACTTCTCCTGCCGACTTAACACTGGAGTGTGTACCATCAACCAACACCAGAAAGCCCAGAAAGAACATATGTCCTTGGAGTGACTTATCAGATTTCATTGGGAAGACCATTTGCTTTTTAATTAGATGTAGAAGTAGGTACATGCTACAGTTATGCTGACCCCACAGAACCATTTATTTAACGACTATTGCTTTCGGACACTTCATTGTTTCCCCAGGGATCATATTGTCACCTGAGTCCCCAAACGCCCTTGGCACTTAATTAATCAATTGATGTGATTGAGTGGCCTCTGTGTGTGAGACATAATGAGCTCCTGATTAAAATCGTTAAAGGAGGACCTGTACACACTGTCATGGCTCACGGGTCTCGCGGTGGCAATAAACTCCACAGTAATGTAAGATTTTCTAAACTGGATCAAAAAAAGTTTAGAAAAAAAAGGATGAATGTCATTAAATGATAGAAGATAATGTATCACGTACAACACTCTTGTTTTATACAAGATATTTTTCTTTTCAAACAGATAACATAGATACAGAGGGGTGCTGGCTATTGAACTGTGAGGCTTAGAGTCCACTAAAAAGACATAGTGGCATCACTGGGAACTTAAATAGACAGAGTTCATAGATAAGAAACTTAGGAACACATTTATCTCAATGTCTTTAACTTTCCATTTACAGCACTTAAGGCAAATCCTTATATTCACTGTGTAGCCATTGAAGAACATAAGTAGCTTGGAAAGCTTGAATTTGGACTTAATCATTATTTTTCTGTACATAAATGGAAAAAGAAATGATGGGCTTCATTCCCACAGATTATTCCCATAAGGCACAGTTATTTTTTTCTATGAGAAATGATCGTACTTGCTCGCAGTCAAAGGCGTGCATTTGGGCTATTCATTCAACCATATATCCATCCATCTGTCCTACAAACCACATGCCCTGTTCAGGGTCGCAGGAGGCTGGAGCTTATCCCAGTGCACAGTGGGTGAGAGGCGCAATATGCCCAGGACAGGTCACCAGTCTGTCACGTCGGCAACAAGTTGACCAGCAAAGGTCACATTGCAACACATTTTTTATTCACAGACATTCGCCCATATTCAAACACAGGCTTATGTAACTGGATGAAGATGCATCTATATTATAGATGTTAATTAACTCGTCTTTACCTTAAACATGTACTTGACATGCGAGTAAAATATAATTCATACAGTCCTGTTCTTAAACCACACATTTAGTGACTAGGGTTTTCATTTTATCTAAAGCCTGGATTAGCCAGTGAGATTGGTGCCAGTTATGTAAGTTTAAAAATTAATAAAGACTAAATTAATCTGTTATTCGAAGAAAAAAATCATTACACACATTAAAATTTCACAGCATGCATGGAGATATCAGGTGAGATTTTCTTTTCAATAGTAAAAGTCAATAAACTTCAGCTTTCAGTCATTTAGTAATACACTATGAAATGGGGATGGAGATGGAGGCTTGTGATATAAGTAATACTAAGGGGTATTGGGCACATTGTTTGCTGAAGAATAAGTCATGACGTGACTCTGCTTGTGACTCATAACAAAGATAATTAGAGATTTTCACATAGATACTTTGCTTATAAAATAAGTGGCCCCTTGAACGTGAAGATGAAATGACCAATGCTTGCGTGTAGGTGTGGATGTCTATTAATTGACAGACACTGCATGCATAACTCAACCTTCTCAACAGATGTGTTTTATATTATAGTGCACGTAAGTAAAAAATAATGGTAATATTGTAATTACGGTTCCATCGATGTGGATGATGTGGGCCCACATTTGCCATTTGTGAATCAGACACTCTCATCTAGCTCAGATGTGGATATCCCAGACCAGAAGTAAATATGTAATATGTAAGATCATTTGTTAATTAATTGGAATGCATTTGTGCCAAGTTACACTTGAATACGTGTAAGCGACTTGATTTACTTAAATATAATTTCATTGTCTTTTTTAAAAATGATGAAAAACACAAGAAAATGTTGCCTACTTGCATCTTCCAGTATAGTACTAGTACGATTTTCTGTCCAAACAAGTACCCTGAACTCTCTTTTGCTAAATTAATCAATTAAATTTTATTGAGGCAATAAAGACAATATTTTATCAGGTTAACCTAACTACAAAAGACCTCTTAAAACATCTAGTAAATGGTGATAAACATTCACTAAATCTCACAAAAGAGCCAATTGGCACAATTGCTGTGGTCTTCCAGTGTCTAATTGTACTCCGAATGTGTTTTATACTGTCTGTAAAATATTGTGTAAGGGGAACTTCTCAGCCGACTCCAAAAAGAACAAGGGCCAAAAACCATTTAATGATTTCCACCATATGTTATGTCCACCTGTCATGTATCTGAGGGCTGAGTTAAGGAACCCTTTGGGACAAAACCACACTGTTCCTGGAATAACCTTAGTTATGGCTCCGACACTCAGTGGCCAGAAATCCAACATTTAAATGATGAGTTTTAATGAAGCCACCAAGGCAGCCTCCTGGGGACACTTTTCCAAAACTGTTTCTGTTGAGCCTGACATCTTTCCAATAACCCTGCTCCAGTCAATACATTTCTGCGTGGGTCATTGGCCACAGACTACATCAAGCTTCATCAGTTTCAAAAGTGGCTTTCCTGAAAAGTTTGAGGTACCAAAAGAAATTTGAGAAAGGTGGTCAAAATTAACTGATTAATTCCCCTCTCTGGCATAATTTCAGTCTACTTGTCATATCATTTTGGTTCAGAGGTTTGCTTGGCCGTTATGTTCAACAATTTGTTCGTCAAAGTCATTTCCATTTAAGCTATTTTTAAAAGGTTAAAAGGAATTAAATACATCAGAATAGTTCAAGAGAAAAAGCCTCCTTTAATTAAACTTGCTTGATTAATCATATTTGGAATCAAAAAACAAAAAACTGAGATTTCTGTATTTACAGTCAATTACGTCTCTTTCATAAGGAATTATATTATTATAATAATAATCCAAGATGAAAAATGTTCATAGTCTCCATGGCAACATCCAGCGATGTGTAGTAATCACAGTTTTACAGCTTTAATAATTATATTATTCTAATTTAAGCCATTTCCCTGTGTTGCCTTCCTATTATTGCAGTGGAAATCTTTTTCAATCTGTTAATTGCTTTACTTTACAGTCCTGCCCAAACAAACATTTTTTAATACTTCTAAAAGAAATGGAGACATTTTGAACTAAATGTTGGATAAATGAAATACACAAATGAAGCATGTATATTTGAAGTCTTTCAAATTCTGGTTTGTTTTTGTAATTTCATCTTAAATCTATTTCAGTAAATTCCTCACATTGTGTTCTCCTGTCACATCAACAGAGACATCCATTTACCCCTTATCTACCCTCGCTGTCATTTGCCTGAATGCATTTCAACCCTTGACTTGTTCTAACGTCCCATTACGGATGAGAAGGAAGAAGAGGATTTTCGAAGTGAATGGTGTCAAAACTGTTTGCATTTTGCTCCATCAAGAAAAGCCTGGAAGCTTTCATGCTTACGTCTACCAGTTGACATCTTTACCACATTATGGTTCATGGGTCGTTGTGAGGTTGTTTAGTGCAGATGTATCAGGCAGTATCGGAGCAAACCTAGGCCCTTTCTTTATCTCTCCATTGCAGCTTATGATTCCTCACTGGCAAACCCCCCCCCCAAAAAAAACATCTTCACAACTCCCTGACGTTTCAAGCAATTGCAATATCAGCAAAAAGAGCTGAAGTAAATATACTGTTGTATTGATCGGTCACGCATTAGCATTTTAGTAGATTAAGTGGGAAACCGCGGGGGTAGTCAGTTTTTTCATACTGCTGTCAAAGTGTCAGTCATCAATCTTTCCACATGCATGCACACGTGCACACCGTGTAAGGTATGTCTGTAAATGAAGACAATGAACTGTCAAATACAGCCACCATTATCACTATTATGGGTACTGCACTCATACTGCAACTGCAAGAAGCCTGTGTGAAAAATCAGGCTGAATGTCCCATGACATCGGTTGTGTTCTGGTAGTTAAGGGGCAGTTATATGGCTGTGAGGATCAATTGAGGAAATTGTAGATGTCAATGGGAGTAGACAGTCAGTCCAAAACAGAATGTCCATTATTTGTAAAAGCACTTACACACACATCAGGGAGAATTGCAACACAAAGGCAATTCTCTCAAAAAAATCGAAAACAAAAAAAGATATATATTTTCAATCTAAAATGTACAGACATAACATTTAAATAAAAAGTAATTGGAATAATAAAAACATTCTTAACAATTATAAATAAAAAATTGTAAATTTAGCTTTATTTGTATTATCATTCTCCAACATTTCTTCCAATGTGTGGAAGAAATGTCAGATTTTCGATGATCTGATTCCTAGGGTGTAACCACGTATTCTTTGGGGGGAACTCGCGTATAACCCCCTCCCAATACTGAGAAACTAACAATCACCCATAATCTACAGAAAAAAATATGTTATGTATCTCCTTCTTTTGTGAACCCTGTCAACAGATTTCTTGGTACTTCCTTTGTTTTTAAATTAAACATAAAGATTCCCCCCTTCCAACTGTACAACACCGTTAACATGTTGTTGCCATCAATGTTTGTTAATGAAGCTCAGAATCAGATCACCTTAAGTCGTTCTGTGCTGTGATGGTAATCTGCTGGGTTTTTGAATTTCAATGTCAGTGGAGGTGAGCAATTGTAAGAACTAACATTACGTAAAAAGCTTAAAACCAGCGGGACCGGCAGCAGGTCATACACAACAATTTGTTACCAGCTACCAAAAGACTGATCGATTGGCTCAGAGATTACTGTAAAACAGCTGTTCATCCCTGACACAAGGGAGTACAAAGACGTTAATCGCTGTGTAGTAGCTTGGCTTGTATTGGTCTTTAAGCTGAGATTGCTGGTTATTATAAGACACTCCCACACCGGACCCTGCGACAAACTTCCGCAACACCTGATTCTATGTGAAAACAGCGTTACATGGAGCGCAATACTCCTATTTTAATTAAATTTAGACACGGGTGGACAAGTTTGGAAGATGTTGCTTGTTTTAGTTTGTAAAACAGTGAAGGGTAAGCAACTGACCAAATTCCTTTAAATGTCTATACATGTCTGTATCCCCATGTCTATACCATGGTTACGCCCATGTCTGATTTTATACTGCCTTTCAAATTATACATTAATGCTTGGCAGATTACATTTCTAAAATATTATGGCAGTTGTACCAATAGTATTATAACATCATTTGAACTTGATTTATGACTTAAAAACACGAGACAGTACTCGCACGTGGCTGGTACAGTATTTGCATACGTCAGTTGCAAGGAGCAGAAAATGCCATAATGCTATGAATACATCACAAATAACAATTGCTAACATTATTTATGATAATGATGATAATAATAGTACAGTTGCCCTCCAAAAACAAGTGAGATTTATTGATGGCACCAATTGCTATAAACAATTACGCTGTTTAAAGATAACACAGTCCCACGAGGCGCCTCAATGATGTTCCCTCGAGAACATCTGATGAATGTGAGAGCAGTTCTTCCTCTTCTTTTGTTCCTCAAGCACACATCATAGAAAACCAAACAACAAAGACCGCATAATGAAATCCAGTGGGAGAACAGGGGGTCATCCGGTTTAGTTCTGGTTCCACCTTGACCTACTAGATCTCAAAAACAGACAGCCATTCAAAATGAGAGCTTCCAAGGAGAAAACAAACAAACAAATATGCAAAACACTTTAAAATGAAGGCTCTGGTGATTCTTTTGGTGAAGGAATTGGTAAAAAACAAACTGTAAACTAAGATTGAAGAGACTGATTAAAACATGTCTTAGTGAAAGGTTATTGTTAAAAAAAACAAATTTAGTGCCTTATCCTCGGGGTATACTGGGGAGAAAATTACTCAGTACATTTTTCCATTATTTGCAAATGGATCAAGAACTCAGTCTTCATTTCATTCTTGATTTCTAAGAAAGACAAAAAGTAAATGCTGGAAAGTTACTAACAAAATGTAGTCACCTGTGTTTCAGATTTCCATTTCCATCAGCAAATGTCATCCCAGTATCCGTAGGAATTATGTTCATATTATTGGACCAATGTGCATCTTAGAGCCAATTTTCAACGAGTAGTGTGACCTTTATGTAGCACATCTGAGGGCTTTACCAGTGGCTTGCACCGTGCCATGACAACTATTTGTTGCGTCGAGCAAAGCGCACGTGCAGCGACAAACACCCACGTGGGCGATAGAAATGAGGCAGCCAGACATGCAGGAAAGACAAAATGGACGAAAAGCTAATATTGTGTGTGTCTGAATTGTACAAGACAAGTGCACACTTGTATCGATACCTCAGGAGGAAAGCCCTATCTTGGAAACATGTCTCCAACCAAGTAGGTGGCACTGACAACAGCAAAATGATGTCCCACTAAAAGCTTTTTTGTACCCCTTGCCTCCAAAATTTCAGACAGAAACAAAACCAAATTGCTGCTCGACAAAACATCAAGAAAATAGTTGGAGTAACCTTGAACAAATGTTCAAGGTTACTCCAACCGTTGTGTATTTGCGACAATTACAATCATTCTTTCAACCATACAGCAGTTCCCATTCACAGATGATGAAATACTGTTAAAAATAAATGTAGTCCTTAAATGTAATACTGGATTCATCAGAATTGTCTAATATCAACATTCTGTCTGAAATATACCCCAGAATTTGATATGTTCCTAAAAAGGAGCTGCCGAGCAATTCCTAACAAGCTGTTAAGAATAAAAAATAATGTTAAAATGAATTCCAGTGCAAATCAGACACTGATTGCTTTCCAACCAAGTACCCTGAGCTCTCTTTGAGTGTCACAATGTCTGCTGCTTCCTTATTTCCACATGTGGGTGTTCCTGTCATGGTGTGGATCAATCTTCTGTTTTATAGAGGCATTGTAACATTGATTTTTCACAGCCTTTTCCACCAGGTATCCTTGGACCTGACATAATCATTTGCATGCTGCGTAGAGAGCTGCCATGACAGCTTTGAGTTATGACAGATAGCAGAGTTGGCATTCCTGGGAAAGTGACACAATATTCTGCAGTCTGAGGTTTAATTGAATCTCAGCAATCAGATCCATTTGATGCATCCACAAGGCCCATAGCGACTGAGACAGGAGGAAGAGCACCTTAAAAATGGATGAACTTGAAAATGAGAAGGTTAACATGATTTATGCTGATACATAGCGGGGGGAAAGCTCATTGAAATGATGAGGAGCGCCCTTGGAATTCATTTGTTCAGAGCAACATTCAGCAGGGTGGAATGCCATTCATCTTCATCGCTCATCATCTGTCTATTGTCGTCCAATCTATGAATGACAGGAGAGTCACAGCAGTTTGTATGCTGGTAATTTCACTTGCCACATCATGGGCTGACATCCACACATGTACAGTAGCAATATCCTGTCAAATAGAAACTAAAGACGTCTATTGAAGGTATGATGATGTCATGAGGTGTCATATCTATAGATATATATTTTTGACTATTGGTCATTTGGAAATGGGCATCTTATCTGCTTCACATGTCTGTGCAGCCATGTAAACAATGTAAATATGAAGACAACTGACTTCAGGTGGCATGTTTCAGCATACAATATATTCTCAGTTTATATTTCAAATACTGTGAATACAATTACTTGGCTTATTTGCCTTTTGTCACCCAGGAAAGATTTGCTGAATAAGCATGTACTTTTAGTGCATCACCCTATTCCACGTTCATACATTTATACATATTCACTCCTGGGAGGTGACCTGTACAACCACAGGCATTTACTCTTCACTGAGCAATGGTTCAGAGCTACAGTAAGGGCTTTGTTTAAAAAAAACCTTGTACTTAAGTATTCATTAGTGTCCCTGCACAGCATCTCAAAGACGGCCCATGAACAATAAAATATACTTAGTAGACGCAGGACATTGTCACTGTACAATAGACCACATTTCAGAGGTGTTAATCAGTTCATACAATACATTGTTAACTTAAGTTAACTTGACTAAGGTCCTTAGGTCAAATCCTTGAGTAAGTGGGCCAAACTGTAGTTTGTGGCAATCAAAAGAAAAAACAATTTGCTCTTGAATAACAGAAAAGCCTAATTTTTAAAATGTAAACCTAATTGATGTAACTATGATAAAAAGCCACATAAATAATGAAAGAGACCTGACACGTTACACAAAAACAAATGTATATGGCTGTCATTGACAGGCAACAGTAGCCTAGGTATGAGCCATGTGAGCTAAACATATATATAACAAGTATCCAGATGTTATGCACTTTAGAAAGTAGACCACCTTCACTGCATTTTGCACTTTGTCATTATGCATCTGTATGTTTGACAGAAATCTTACTTTGATTTTGCATCCAACACTAAAGTGACCTTGTCATTACTGCCAAGTGCTGCATTCAAGCGAGGTCCATGCGTTGCATGCTCAACACTTTATGTAGGTTCATTGGCAAGTTGCCATTCTCTCAAGTCAACCAATTAATGAACCTGTCAATCACACATTTAAAAGGCTACGCCCTAGGAAGCATAGAGGAGTTACTGATGACACCTCAATGTGTTGTGGGTTGTCCAACAATACAACACGCCCACATAGAAATTTGTCATAATAGCTAATGGCTATACTAAATCCAGAGGTAGCTTTAAATAGTTTAAGTGGGATTCTTTGCCCAAACAACACAGTGGTGGCCTGTGTGTGCCAGCTGGGCAGAGAGGAACAGGCACCGCAGTCTGTAATCCTCTGACCAATCCATTGCTATCAGTGAACATGCAGTGAATTGGCAGGGCTTGGTTGGATGTGCGTGTTAAGAGCCAGTCACCACATCAACAAGCGTCTCTTTGTTGACATCTGCACTTAATCCTCCACCCTTGTTTATTATGAGCAAAGTGGCTTTTGATTGTGACTGCTTCTCAAGGCACAGTCAGGGAAAGTGAAGTGAACTAGCGAGACAGAAAGGATTATTAAAAAAGATCTGGAGTGAAAGAGTGAAGAGTGAAGAGTGAAAGAGGGACCAACATTGTTTGATGAATTATTTGTATTATTTGAATTATTTGTTGAATAATGCATTATGCTGTTGTTTTCTACGTTATCAGCTCTAGCATTCTTCGTATTTTACAAAGAATCTGAGTGACAGGAGGCGAGCTGTGGAACTTTAATAAACGTAGATATCATGGTTACAGCTTTGCTGACTTCTCTCTTGCTCTGAAATCCTTTCATCACTTCCTTTAGATATTTTCTGAGCCGAGAGCCCATTTTCCTTGCACTCAATACGTCTTTCCCAGTTTCAGCGTTGTGATGCCACTGGCACGTGGAATGGCCTTGGATAGCATGCAATTGTCTCAATAAGACAGAAATGGGACAATAAAGCTGTAGGCTCTGCGTTCATTGTCACTGCATTTTGGTACAGTGAAAATGTAACTTCATTTTATTTGACTCATTAGATTACAGATAAGGGAGATAATGTGTGTGTTTCCCATTTCTACAGTAGTTGAGTTGCGACGTTGACTTTGTCATGTGTTCAGGGTGAAACCAAGTTCATGTATTAAAGAATGTACAAGGAGCCAACTATATTGTTAAAAAAGCATTCACAGCTAAAGAAGAATACTAACATTAGTGCATTTATTTATGGGTGGAACAAAAAAAAAACATTTCACTTATTTCAACTTATACATGTATTTTCTACACTTACTGTACATCTTACAAATTTGTAACACAGAATCCCAGAGCAAGAATGACCATGACAAGTATGACGCACTAGCTAAAACATAATAAAGGGTGATTGCTCCAGTAATTATATTATAAGCATATTCCTTCCTTCTTCAGTAGCTTTTGTTTTATACAGACAAAAAGAAAAATGTATTCCAATACAGCACACATAGTAAAAGTTATATAATATACACTATATGAATGTGATACTTATTATATCTGGCATGTAAATCTGACCTTGGTTCATATATGGTTTCAATTCTCCCTCAAGAAATCGGACTGGTGTTACTCAGATTACTCAGAACTTGTATCCATTTGGCACAAAACCAATTCCAGTGGTTCTGCCTGCTTGCACACATAGCTATCTTGAAGCTCTTTCAGCTGTGGTGGATGGCTCTATATATTTTATTTTACCTTAATACACAGAGCACTGACTGTTCAGAAGGACTGAGCTCCGAAGGCACTGCTTCTAACTTGAACTGGGATGCATCATTAACATCACTTTTGAGGACATCTTTTAAAATAGGACTCCTTTATTAGATTGTCTCATGCAACATGAAAAATGGATGGGAAAACAGAAAACAGTAACAATCAAATGACTTAAAGCATGTATTAAAACAGCAGAGTGTAGTGTTGATTCTCACTGGGTTTTGCATTATGTGCAACTTTTTCTTGAGTAATTTAATTAAAAGTTAATGTAAAAAATGTAGCTCAATGAAGCTTTAGACTATCACAATAAAATAAGGATAAGCCAAAACTGATATATTAGCCAAATACTGTTTGTCATATATTTAACTAAATTGACATTCCACACACAAACACCAGCACCTGAATCATAAACTTCCAACCCCTTACACACACATCAATATCCTCTGGGTATCACGGTCATCTCCTCTTAAATGTGTGAGGATGAACATGAAATAGAGCCTGCAGATTTGCAAGCCCCTGAGTGCGGACAGGTCACTGTATTTATTTCCCTCCTTACATGTGACTGAATTATGAGCAGGGTCACATATGGCTGGTTGCACAGGCCATGTACACTATATGATGTTCCCCAGGGCCCGGCAAAGCATAAACTGTGCTGTGCTGTGTGTGTGCGCCACCAGGGTTAGGCATATGGAACAATGACTGGTGGCGATAATGTCCTCAAAGCCTCGCGCATGCTTGAGCTCTTGTTCTGAATGATGGCCAAACGTGACCCTATATGGACAATATAAGATGAACGCATGGCTTTGATTGACTTGTGTTCAGGGACGGCTGTTCTTATGTGCTTTAAAAAAACACTGAGATGCGTCACTCCCAGTGAGGGGGAGCGTGTGATATATGGCTGACCTCTATTGGAAGTCATGTGGATGTATGTGCTTTTAAAGCAGATTTCTTTGACCCCTACTCTACACATTTATATATGTTTATATAATTTATATTGTGGACTCTTGTTCATACCAGTCTTTGGCAAAGTTCTGTGTTTTTCAGTGTGGGCATTTGCATGTCCATATGTGTATTTGTAGGTTTCGTAGGTGTTAGTGATATTTACGTGATGTGTATTGATGTGCATGAGGGTATCTTTGTTTCCAGTAATCCTGCAACCTCGAATTCAATATTGTTTCTAGATTAATTTCTCTCAAGTGCATTGTACTGATTCCCTGTGAATTGAACATGGCCTCTTCAGTGAATCTTCAGAGAAATAGATTCACAAAAACTAATTTTTAGTGTCAGTTCAAGAAGAGCAAATCCACGGCAGAGCTTAGAGTCAAAATCAGCTTTTTCCAACATAAGCAGTTATGGCATTTTAATTTCTACAGATCCTAAGCAGAACCAGCAAACACAAGACAAGATTTTTTATGCATTACTTTCATAAGTGTTGCCTGAGAAGAATATATTACTTTCTATCAAAATCCTTGGATGCCTCAAACAGGGGTCCTCATAAATCAAGCCTGAGAAGTGTTGAAAAAACTCTCAAAGGCAGTAAAGAACGTGAGCATCGCCGTTTATTTAATGTGCAAAGTAAAAACGCCTTTTTTCACGAGCCTAGTCTGATGTGTAACTGTTGTGATGTCTATCAACTGTTTCAGAGTAGGATGGTTGATCTCAGCTTTAGCTTTCAGATCATTAGGTGAGCATTCAAGTGACTTTTGTCAATTTCTTGCACTGAAATGGTGACTTATTATGCACAATAGGTAGAGGCACAAAGTCAAACATTTTGACTGCAATCTAGTTTCCATGGGAGTCTAAATAGCTAGCCAACTTTGATACATTTCTACATTATAAGTACAGTAAATGTTAATATCATGTGGCATTGTCACGCTGAGTGAATAACTGATATTCTTTACTCAAGCTGACATGTATGACATTGTGTCATTCAGTGTTTAGTCACTGCTTTCACTGACAGGAGCCAGTTGAGGTGGTTTAGACATCTGGTGCATGTTCTTTCTGTGTATTTCTTTCTGAGAATGTCCTCAACAAATTGTAGAAACACTGATATCATGGGAAGTTTCTTAAGGGTTTTTCTATGGATTTGAATTTACCACTCTCCTCCATCTGTGTCAGTTACCAGTGTCCACCATCTTTGTTAGCCTTTGTTAAGTTAAGCTGCACCAAGCAATTGACAACTACCACGGCTGACAAAAATGTCAAATGTAGAGGAGGAAAAATGTGTATTACCATAAAGATGAGACTTTGAAGCATCACCCCATTCTTCTGCATTCAATTCCAGTGAATTGATAATGAATATTAAGCTCAATGTGACATTAAAAATAGTCTAAAAGCAACCTATAAAACCATGACTTTGGTCTGTACTGGAACATTCTCTCTGCCATGCTAACTTTAAAAGCAAGTGAGATAAACAGCTCAAATATACTTTCATTTTCAGCTAAACTAGCAATAAAAAGTGGATTGCCTTTCATGTCGGCATTATTCATTTAGCTTGTAGATTAAGCAAATCACTCCTTTTCCAGGTGGGATTCTAACTATGCAGACACCAGCAGACAAAATGTGATCTGTTTTTACTGCTATTGGGCAGATGGTTCTTGTCTGCGAGAAGGATACAGCCCAAATTTGAATTGATCTCCACTTTTTCTATTTACTCACTTCTGGACTGCTCTTCCAACACAGTCTCTGGAGAAGCTGAACATAAACCAACAACAGCATCAATCCTCAGCATTTAATGGTGCTTTTTGTGTGATTGTCTGTTTCAGCAAGCTAAATGACTTCCATGAATGCCTTGCAGACATGTTATTTTTGAAGCTCTGTCTACGATGACGGGCAACTAGTTCGACTGCGGAAAAGTGGTCTCAATTTGATAAAGTGGCAACTGTGACAGTGAGATCACAGAGCACTAAAAGCATTGTCACAACAAGTACACAAACGTGCTTGAGGATGCACTTTGGTAAAAACATTAAAAATACTGAATATAGTTGAAACCGGTGAGCCAGTCATGGAATCTTATGGTTTTTAGATGTCTTGAATGTCTCATAATTTACCAAGTGCTGTTGGTACAGTCAGAAGTCACACATGTCAGTCAGTGCTGTTTTCTTGGATGTTACTTCCTAGTTTGACCCAGTTTCGGTCTTGAGAGCCCCCCTTTAGTTTCTAGTAAGAAAAAAAGAAACATGTTAATTGATTGATTTTTTGGGAAGCCTCCACGGCGAGAGTGGTTTGGTAGTTCTGTTTTCTCTCTCAAATCCCACAATGGAAACAAGTCCACAAACAAAAAGAGAAATCAATGGATTTTCCTTGGCAGCTTTGAGAGAGGTGCTTAGCATCACAGAGTGTTTGCCTGAGGTGAACATCCCAGAGTGTATTATGGTGTTGCTCCATTGCCCTGTTCACATCCGCAAGCTGTTCTAAACCCATTTGAAGTGAAGCACACAGGGTTTTAACAACCATCAGCGCTAGTGTGAATAGCCTCCTAAGGCCCTCTTGCTCTATTTGGCCATTGAAATGGCTTCTCTCCTCAGTTGAGCATCTATATATTCTAGTGTGAGTGTTTGAAGAGGAGTGTTTACATTAAGGAAAGGTGCTTCATCCAGCATTACACACTGAAGCGTCACTTAAAGTCTACTGTTTCAAGTTCATCCCTTTATCGTGAATACTGTTACATACGTAGTCTATCGATTTATCATTTTGAATTGGAATGATCATTGCAGAGTGAAAAAATTACTTCACAGATGATGTTAGGGTGTTTTTTTTTCTTGCCTTTTCTCTATCCTTTTATTATGTCATCTCACCACTGACAGAGACTTCAAACTTTCATTGTCGCCCCGGGTTGAACTAAGATTCAAACACTCCTCTTTGTGATTGAGGAGCCTCATAAACCGCACACATCTTGGTTACATCCCTTTGGTGCTTCGGAAACCTTCCCTTCCTCTGGAGGATGGTGGAGGGTGTAATTCACTTTACAATATCAAATAATCACCGCTTGTGATTCTTGTCTCCTGGCTAACTTGTCGGGCATGAGTTTATGGCTTTTAAAAGAAGAGGTGAGCTGCAAGGAGGAGAGCTTCTCCAGCTGTGGCCTGAAGGTGATGAGGCCCAAAGTGAAGCTTTGCCTCCAGGTCATTGAGCAATAATGAGAGTTATCAAGCAAGTGCCAGAAGACAGGTAACGCTGGTGGAATTTATGAGAGGCCTTGCAGGATGACCCTAAGCAGGACCAGCCATTCTTCACCGGAGACAGGGCTAAGGCTAGGAAAGACTAATATGGCAGGGTTGTGATTAAATAGGCCCTTGATTTTATAGGCTTTGGCACCAACAAGCAAGTCAGTATTTATCGGCAAAGATATAAATTGTAAAAACTGAACACTTCACTGATTACTGTACTCAAGGTGATCTCCTTTCTGTTTCTGTCAGAGGGATATTGGAATACCAGTTGTTTTAGAGCATCAGTATGTTGTAGTAAAAAGAGAAATCTGATTTTGATTCCTGTCATACATGATTGTTCTAGCACTACTTTGTCAGTAGTCTAGCTAAAATCTGATCTAAAGCAGATTTCCCATTTCATACTAACAAAAGCGGCCAGCTGTGTTCTTTCTCTGATCCATTTATTCCTATGTCGTTCAAAGTCATTTCTTCCCATTTATCAATTTCCACTCCTGTTGGAAGGTAGTGGTGTCGATCTGTACCGCCTTTAAATGATGTCTATGAATCATCACCCTAACAAGAGGGTATAGTTTCCTTTGAAATTCAAATTGATGATATAAATAACAATGCAGTGTTGCTGCTGCTTGGGTTGTGAATTCAATATTTCATATTCACTATCCACTTCTGCAAAGTAGGATCAGTGGGCTGCTGAAGAGGAGAGCGGGGGAAACAAGGTGAGGGAACCATCAGCTGGATCTCCCAAGATCTGTGCAAGGCTTCAGTCTGCAGGGTTCTTTGATGACGAATTTTAGGGATCAATTTAATTTCTTTACTTTTATAATTTTAATTACTAATTTCCATTTAGTTACTTAGTGGAACTATACTACCAGAAAGTTGTATACATTATTTAGTAGCCATTTAAAAAAAACATATACGTGGCACATTTGACACAATGTCAGCTGTAACAAGATTTAACAAAACAAGACTAAGAGTCCACAGGCACGCTAGCAGCTCTGTGAGGCTGTAGTTAGGCACAGCAGCCTACTTTAAGCTAAATGCTAATGCCAGGATGCTAACATGCTCACAATGATAATGCTAACATGCTGATGTTCTCCTTCGTAGTGCTAACATAAGAATGTCATTAGTTTTGCAGGTATTAGGTCATAAACAAAACTAATGAACACCAAAGTAATCAATTCATCCTGAGGGGGTTATCGAGACATTTCACTCAAAAACACAGAGGAAAAGACAGAGGATCATCAAAACCATTGGGGTTCAACCTCTGGACACCATGGATGTCTGTACAAAATGTAATGCAATTCTCTCCTATGGTTGTTGAAATAGTTTAGTCTGGACAAGGTGCCTTTCCCAGATCCATGCAGCTAGCCTGGCAAAAAACATGACTTGAACTGACACACAGAAATCAAACCATGTAACTTCCCAAAACAACAGACACCATGATTGACTGATATTTGGTGCTTTATATCAAAGATTACCACAAGGAAAAGTGAAAAAGATTTAATGTCGGTAACTCAAACTTACTCGGCTGCTTAAGAGCTGCTTAAATGTGTATTTCACTCAGGAGTTGATCATGATTTCCTGACAATAGTCTCTGCCTGACATCCCGACTTCTCTATTGTTGACTGTGTCTGTTCGCTTAATAAAACAAGTGCATTTGCTTAGTGTTGCTTTAAATTGTTTCCCTGTAGTTTAAGGTTCTTACCTTAATGGAAAAATCACAGTTGCCAATAAAACAGTTTGTGTTCTTTGATGAACTGATACTCATCTCACAGTTTAAAACATTTGGAACAGGAATCGAGCCGACTGAAAACAGCACTGAAACCTGGACCTCTTTGTTTAAACACATTTGCACTTCACACACAAAAGCTTTAGAGTCCGCCTGTCTCAATCACCTTGTTTTAAATTCAAGCACACGTGTGGGTTGTTCAAACATATGGATCTCTTGAAGAGGTGTAAATTCAAAGACGGAGGTTCACTGGTATGATGGTCATCACACCTGCACATGTACTAACAAGGTGACATGTTGTCATTATAATTTAAAAATGATCGCAACATACTTCAGAATTCAGTTCTAAAATATTAAGAATTATCAACAACAATGCTAATAATCCCAATAAAAATTTCCTCACAAAGAGTATAATAGAAATACAAACCACATCCCCATTTCTTCCAATCATATTTTTGTGGTTTCAATTATATGTTTTCTTATCAATTTAAAATGTTACAGTTTACAATGTGATTTTTTTGTTTACATTAGAAATACTTGTTTTTTTTAAATGCATATGTAATTTGGTTAATTATGTTAAGGAACATTAACCTACAGGCTTATGCTTTTGCCACAGTATCTGTGTTTGAATGTGCCAAAATGTATGATATTAGGCTGGAAAAGTGTTTGTGAAGATTATGTGTAAATGGGTAACATTTATTTTCTTCCTTTTTTCAAGTCAGTGGCAATCTGCACTAAATATTTGTGGGTTTGCCAAAGTCCACACATGTGCATTGTGGTGATAACAATGGCCTGATACAGTCTCATACTTCAACAGGCATGTACCATGTCTGCCACATTGTTTTCGCAGCTCTCCCTTTTAATTGGAATTGAAATAATGAACAGTCAGCAAACTTTCTAAGACACGTCAGTATTCATTATCAAACTGAGGCTTGCAGCACCATTTAGCTCTTCCACAGCTGGTGGACCAAACACTGGCACATTATTCACTGTATGACAAAGAATAGAGGGATTCTGTCATGACTGTTTAGGATATCCATTATCTTTTAGCCCCAAGATAATACATAGAGTAACTGAATCATTCAATTGGTGGAGTGCATTCAGTTGACTTTGTTGTTTCCCTTAAACTATGCAACTTCTTAACAAAATTCAGGACTTGCTAAGTTGCTTGTTTGACACTTATATGGCATTTGTGATGCACAATGCAGCTGTTTTAGTCAAAATTCAATAGACCTATTTTCCAAGGGATTACAATGTCACAGTACAATGTATAATAATTAAATGTGAATCTCCATATTCATGCTGTAAAAGGAGGCTGATGTGATAGATTAGATGTCTCACACCTGGTGGCCTGCATTCTCATCCACGATGATTAACAGCTGCTGCGCAACACAGGAAACCTGAGTGACACTTGACTTGTAGATGAGCTGCTTGACAGTGTTTGTTCTCTTATCTCATTGGAGAGGCAACGTGATCAGGATATGACTTGAGGGACAGGAAACATGATGGTTTTCACTTCCAGCTAAAACAAAAATAGCAAATTATGGATTGGCCAGTTGTTGGAAAAGCAAACTGCTTAAATTTTAATGAAGGGCAATTCTTAAGGGGGGCGGGGGCGGGGGGGGGGGGTTGCTGATGCTTTTACAACAGCCGGACACAACAACAACATTTACCTGTGCTCCTACCAAACACAGAGATGTCTCTTTGGGTAAGACTAGGCAGCGACGTGAGTCCCCTAGAGGATAGGGGTCATGAACTCATGGCATACAGGCTCTTCTATTTAATTCCATCCTTGCACTGGTACAAAGGCAAGGCTTTATGCAGCTCTGTAACACAACTTTTAGCAGTCCCGAAATCACGGTGAAATGATTGACAGAACAGATCTCTTCCATCAAACACAGCTTGCCTACAAAATGTCTGTATGTGACATCCCTCCTGCACTGACAGAAAAATGTAAGCACTGCCAGCCTCTGTATCCAGTGGGAAGCTGCCAGCCACTGCGCCAACCAGGGGGCTCCTGTGATACAGGAAACTAAGCAATCTAACTACAAGAGGTGCCCAAGAATGTCACATCTGCTAATTACAGCAATGGCATCTACTAAAATGGGTACACATGTAAGCTGACATTACACACAAGCACACCTCCTCCAATCTCCCTGTTAATCAAGGCATAATAAGTAATCAAGCCAGTGAAAACGCTTCCTGTCTTCAGGTGGTACACTCTATTTTTGTAATGTATTTAACAGAGCAATTTGTTGAACATAGAGCCATCATAAAAATTAAGTTATATCCTGAGATAGCCCACTTTGGGAAACGGCATTATTGCTGGACGTTATAGAATGCAGGGTGCATTAAACACATGTTAAATGTTCCAAATGTTCACTAATTCTACATTAAATAAACAGTGATTAACTAATATTATTTGGGGTTGGCAGGTCTCCATTTTTATTGATAGCTGCTCTAATGTCATGATGTCTTAGGCAATGTCTGTTGCCATGCCGATGCAATAAATAGAGCTGATGTTCCTTACTTGACCCAAACCAAACAGATATGCATGTCAGTAGAAAAATATTTATTGTGCCCTTATAAATATAAAAATAAAATAAAATATAAAAGAATGCTTTTTCCCCCCAAAACAAATTAAATGAATAAAATGTCGTAGGTGGATATGGTTATACACTTTAATTATCTCTTGCGAGATTTCAGAGCGCAACGTCTCCTTGAGTGACTTCTGTTTTTTATTAGTATTAAAGTGAACCACTGGGCAGGGAGAGCAGCAATTCTTTATCTGTTGATGGTTGGTGTGGTGAAGACATCTCCCCTAATGATGCCTGATGTTGCTGACATAGTAGACTATAGAAAGGGACTACAGTGAGTGTGTGTGTGTGTGTGTGTGTGTGTGACTTTCTGCTGACAGAGAAGGACAAGAGTGGCCAGGGCCAACAACCAATCTGACATTTACTTGTTAATGTAAGTGTGTTGTTTTTGGCGATCAAAGATTCAGTGAGATACGAAGCGAGTGACTCATGAGAGATCATGTTTTGTTTATAATGAACAGGTATTATTACTGAATGTTTTTAGCCAAAATGTTTGATTTCTGAACTGCTTTTCTCTACATCACATATGCAATATAGAGTCTCACTTCCCCAAAACAAATATGAAAATTTCGTATTAGTACTAACTGGATCACAATTATGTAGCAAGGGTATTTTGTTGACTCGTATTCTATAAATTACGGGAGTATTTTTTCAAGCTTAGATGATGGGTGTTTCAGGTTTTCTTTGTTAATCCATAAGAAGCTGCAGCATTATCCACTGCCTTGGAGAATCTTTCAGGAACCAGGGTTAGTTGCACAAGTCTCGACAGTGACTGGGAAAACATTGATATGATTCATGATACTGCCTAATCCCACATCCATCATCCATCGAGTAAACTGCAAAAGCAACATAAATGCACCCACACTCCCATGGATCATTTGTGAACAGTTTGTCATCCACATAATTCAGGCTTCAGGTAGAGGTGCAGGCACAGAACCCTGCAGAGATTTCTGAGGATGAGCATAGCAAAGTGAAAGCTGTCAGCAATACCATTAAATCTGAATAGTCTTCATTCTCTATTATATTTGTCCGAGTATAGTTTAGCCATTTCAAGTCTCAGTGTTTACTCAAGGACAAGGAGTCGTCCATAGGAAATGGGATTCTCAAGCACATCGAATAAACTTTGCCCGACGAAACAGAAATGAAATGAATTGAAA
The DNA here is from genome assembly GCA_036024295.1 of Nannoperca obscura. NCBI lineage: Eukaryota > Metazoa > Chordata > Actinopteri > Centrarchiformes > Percichthyidae > Nannoperca > Nannoperca obscura. Next base: position 36,094 of record JAVQJL010013189.1, read on the forward strand.
ACTAGAGAATCACACCCCAAATTTATCAAAGCACTTGTCACATATTTTTTGAAAATATATTCGTTATTTGTCATGCTGTACACACTGACTGTGAGCTCCAATTGTCTTTTCTACTAAACAAATACATCTTCCTGAAGTTTCAGAGTTGGCTGCCTCGGCGGTGGCCTTTTATATTTTATTGAAGCCGTCGAAAGGCATCCGAAGGCAAAAACAAAAACTTGTCATGAGAGGGGAAATTCCGGCAATCTGACCTGCCATTCGAGGAGACGGAAATGTCTGCAGTATGTGAGACATCAGGTAGAGTCTCGGTTCTGTTTGCACCAACAGCTCACGTCAAGGTGAAGTCTGACTCCTCTCTGAACCCTCTCTGAACTTCCTTGACAGCTTGTGTGATTTGAAATGCTCCCCTATCCCCCCCGTCCAGAACTTTTGTCATGCTTCACAAAGCGGCCGGCTTCTGATGGAGACCTTGTTCCTCTCTGGTATGTGACAGGGAGATGGTGGGAACTGCTGGTTAGATGCCTCAGGTGTGGGTGGCTTTCGTCTTTGGCTGTTTCCAGTTCAGTATCAAGCAGCCAGGAATCACACTGGGCACTGATGTGAGTCCTTCTATTGAGAGGGGTTTGATTGCCTTCCAGCCACCATGTATGTCCAATAATAATCACAATGTATGGCCACAAATGTTTTCTTTACTATAATTGCATGTGGCTATAGCAGAGTATTAAATGATGAGGTGAAAACTAAGTGAAACTAAGATTTTTAAAGCTGCAGTAATCACTACTTTTTGTATAAACAATGAAGTTAAATACAGATAATGTTTAAAGGAGAAAACTTAGTTCATTGTTTTGGGTTTTTTTTGCCCTCAAAGTTAATGTTTTGACTCAGTCTCGCCCATAGACTGCATATAAAAGATGGGCGATGTGACAACTACACATGAAATAAAATTTCCCAAAGATGGTTTCTGTCATTGTAGGTAGTTCTTATCCCGCTGATGTTTGTTCAAGTGTTCGATTTTCTTTTAAGTTTGGTTTTAATTAGTTATTTGTTGCTGTAAAAAGGAGGTGTCACATCATGATTGGCAACTTGTGGTGTGCTCGCGATTGGTTTGGCCTGGTGAATGGGCGGGACCTCGATGTTATGGGCTCCACCACGGAATACTACTGTGCAGACTCCAGGTGACGTCACCAGTGCAAAATGGCAGCGCATTTTGGTACAGTGGAAAGAAGTGGAGACGCATCGTCCATCTTTAAATAAAGTATATGGTCTCGCTGCTCTCACCAGCATTGCAGACAGCTTTTTTTGTTTTTTTTTACTTGTTCCACTGGCTGTAAGTGGCTAAAAAAATAAATCAGTTACTGCAGCTTTAAAGACCCGATTTGAATCAAGCAGCACAGTTAAGCAAAGTAATCATTTAGTTTTTCTGGGTTTCTCATCAACCCAATTCATTTAAATTGTAATTTGTAGCTGGGAATAGTCTTCTAACTTGATGCATCTTTACAAATTAAATATGAACTACACAGCTGCTGAAATCTTTATAAATTCTTATTGGGGTCTGGCCAAATCCCAATCAATGGGGTCAAAATGATTATTTTCAGCTGTCAAAGCTATACACAACTGAAAAAGTGCCACAAAGCGTTGAATCCATAGAGAACAGTGTAGCAGCAGGTTTCTACTGTATGTGATTCATTGTGGATTTACCAGTAAAGAAGCTCTACATTCCCTCATTGGTTTTAATTTTTTCTCAACTCCCTGTGGGTTTAGTGTTGACAGTCTGTATTGAATCATGATCTTCAACTCATTTAGACTCAACTATGATGGTTTTCTTGTCTACAGTCCTGCGATGAATCCATGCATCTCACTAGTTGCTGTCCATCTCGCTCCATCAGACAGTGTGTCTCCGCGTGGAGCCAACTGTAGGCTTGGCTCAAGCAGAGGGGACACACTCCATCAAGCACTGCAGCTTCTCTCTTCTCTCCCTATGCTTCCTCTCCTCTCCTGCTAATGATTAACATCATAAATCACACTATACCGTTTTCTCCCGCTGCCAGCATTGAGGAAAGCAGCTCCTCCGTGACCCTTCACACACAGTAGTAATGGGGGGTACTTGTGTTTTGAGGATTGTGTTTTTTCCGTTTTTCTCGAAATATTAGCATGTCTCCATTTAAATGTATCCAGTCCAGTACTACTAGGATCCAACAATGGCATTGGCAATTAGATTGTCTACTGACTGGTTTGGCTTTCCAGCTTTATAATCAACGCAGAGTATTTCCAACCATGTGAAGGGGTCATTTTTTATTCGTTTTTCACACGAAGATTCTTGTGAAAATCCCTTGTACCATGATTAAGTTACATTACAGGCACAATTGTTGTTTGAAACCCTTTAACTGTAGCTTAACCTATCTCAAATGCATTGACTGTTTTAGTACCATTTTTATATATCTTATTTCTATTTAAATTAAACTAGTGCACTTGTTTCCATTTTCTGTAATATTAGCTTTACATATATATATATATATATATATATATCTTTAATCATTTAAAAATCAGTGGAGCGTGTAGCTAAAATCTATTTTATGAACGCATCAATATTCGTCAACATATTGTTTTAACAAATACTTTGAAATCAGTAAAATATCCAGTTCTTACTATAACTTATTACACTGCAATAAGATGAAACACTGAGTCTCTGTTCTTATTGAAGATTTCAAGTACAAAAATCAAACTTGGCCATTTTAATTAGCCATTGTCCCTGCTGAGCTTGATTTCTGACTGCTGCTTGTCTGATATGGCTTTCTCTACCCTTAATAATCCGTTTTTATATGGGCCTCTATTCTAAGCATCAGGCTAAAGTTTGTCTCTGTAATTCTCAGATGAATTTCTGTCCAGTGGTCTTTAGTAGTCCTCTTTGGCAAGTGCAATAAAAAGAAATAGCAAAGGAATGCCCTCATGACTCCCATTCATCAGAAGTGTATATGGTACATTTCGCTGACATTTATATCATGATCACAAGAGATTTACTTTAAATAGGACTTCTAAATTTCAACGCCCTCTCACACTCGTGAGGTTTCCTATTGAAGATGTCTGGCGACAGCTGTCTGCCTTGAGGAAGGACCATGACACTGTGGAATCAAATGATGACCTTTATGTCCTGATGGGCCCGTTGTTGCTTCCTTCTCTCATCCAAGAGAAGTCAACTGATCCTTCTTGCTGTTCACATTTCACACCATATTTGAATAGTTTAACGTATTCACATCAAAAATCAACCCAGTTCCATCTGCTCTGATGATACAAACATGCTTTAACACTATTGATATCCTTGGTGGGTGGGCCCATGTGCTGCAATGAAACAATATGGCACTGTTTGTTTTTGTGTTCTTTATGGTGCATTTGACACACTATTTAATGGCTTATATACACTTCCAATGCAACGCCAGGGATAGATGTCCTGAAATTCGAATTAGGAGGCACATAAGATCATGACTCAAATTTGGCCGCTAATGGATTTTTGCAGTCTGTGTTTATTCTCTTTAAACAGCCAATATACCAACTGCACTGAAATTAACAGTAGTTAACTAGCAACATATGCGCCAACCATTTGTGTTTGCGCCAACCACTCAGATTCTGATGCGAAAACCTACCATGAAATCAAATTTATTTTTTCCTTTTTTTCCTGATTTTCCTTCAGGTCTCTGTACTTTTCTTCTTATATTCATAAAAAAGAGCAAATAATCTGCTTATGTTCAACCATTTCCAACTCACATACTACATTTGTAGGCAAATTTGAAAAGCCCCAGTCAACCCTTTTACCATGGTGTAAGGTTAACACCCCAACAAACATTCCAAGCGTAACGCAGAACCTGGTCCTTTTGTTAGGCCGAAAGAAAATTTTAAACCAAGCAGATATAATATCTTTGCGCTATCCTTCCAGGTTTGGTATCACAAACTGCAGCACATCTACAATCCAGCACTTTGGGAAATGTGTCGGTAATGGACGGCTCAGGACAAACTGTAGGAAATATTAAAGGATAACACCAACCCGAACCTCAGCTGTTATGACTCTCTGAGCCCTCAGTTTTAATTATTGATGTAAACATCCACTTTGACACTTTCTCTGTCAGTGATGACAACCTAGCCGCTTGCCCGACACATGAAAGAGTAATGATGCACTGGTAGCCTTGATATCGGCAGGGTTCAGGGGATTAGCCAGAAATTTGCTGTCCAAGCAGTAATGCACATGGTTTTCTTTTCCCCCCCGCACGGCCTCACTCTTTCTGATAAGGCACATTTTACACAAGGTAGGAAACTTAAAAGACAGGGCCTGAGGGATCAAAGTGACCCCCGCCGCTGATCCTCAAGGGAAGAAGCTGAGGGCACATTTAAATGTCTGCACCATTCATGAAAGTTAGGCTGGCGACCCAACAAAGAGAAGCCTCTGGGACACGTACATATTTTAAGTCAGCAAACAACAGTCCAAAGGGAATTTACAAATGAAAAGTGTAGCACTTTCAATAAGGCAAGCTCAAACTCAACCTTTTTTAGCTTATATAAAGTACAAGAAGCTGTATTTCTGCTTGCTAACACAGCCATAGATTATGCGGGAAATGATAAGCCAAGATCAGGTCACATAAATGTTCTGAAGAATACTGAGGTAGCTCCTGTGTCGCTGCTGCTCTCCCAGAGTTGAGCAGAAACTCAGGACACTGTCAATCACATTGACCCTGATCTGACCTGATTCAATCTCTTGCAATACATTAAAAAAATTATCAGGACGGTCTTATGCAATGTTCAGATAGAGAGTCGTCAGATTTTAAGCACATCCAATTCCAGCTAATTATTTTTTTCTGAAGTCTGAAAAGTAATATAATACAAATGGAAAATATCTCAACATGACTGAATTTTTTTTCAACTTGCACTACTGAAAATGAAATCCGAACATGCCAAATTGATTCCAGGCATATCTCAAAATCTGTTGAAAGATGGGATAATTCTGCTTCCAAAAAACCCCGTACACATGCAGTCACAGGAGACAGAAACAGTACCTACAATTTTCTCATGCAAACTTGCTTTACCTTCCTTGGCAGAGCAGCTGGTTGTGATATGGGGTCTCAGGATTGTAGTCATATGGTTGGAGCATGAGTGAAGAAGAGTTTTTCTCCCAATCCCTATGAGCACACAATGTAAATATTTCATTTCAAAACTAGTGCTCAAAGTGTGACTGTGAGCAGCTGTATCCAAATGATTTGTTTGGTTTGCATATAGCCCTGTTTATATTTTATTGAAGTTCAGTGTATGAACGATCTCCATCAAAGATGCTGCGAACAGCTTTATCTGTTATATTGGCCACCTCGGTTACATTTTTGTGTATTTTGTTTAATTAAATTATCTCAATAGGTTTATTAAGCTTAAACTTAATTTAACAACCCCATAAGTTTGACTAAGTATGTAATATTGCCTTTAAGCTCTGCTTCAATGAGCTGAATAACTAAACCTGATAGCTTCGGTTTTGCTGATTGTTACTGAGGCTACATCTCACAAATGTTCCATCCCTATCACAGAGATTAGTAAACAAACTTCATTAATAGTGACACTGTAAAATAATAACTGAGGGAGACTTCTAAAGATGTAGCATTGGCATGCCAGATTGCATTTAACAATGTATTTGTCAAAGACAAGGGTACAAAGCAATAGCAGCCAAAGGCTGCTAAATGATGCAAGCAGTCGCACTGGAGATTGTCAGTTATGGGGGGCTGCTGACAAGCCCTTTTCCCACACTACTGCAGCAACATTAGGTTTAACATTAAGTTTTCTGTTAATTATCCTGGTAACAGTAGCATAATGATTAATTCACCTGCACTAGTTGGACATAAAAAGTCCATGTTTGGGCTCACGTGACTTCACCATTGCATCAAGATATTCTGGATTTTGATTCAACTCAGCTCAGGAATCGGCACTGCTGGAGAGCAGTATTGACTTAGAAAGTAACAAAACCATTTTTACAAAGCCTGCCTAAATAACTGGCAGATTGTGTTGTTAAACCACAGGTAATATTCTAGTTGAACTGCAGACACATTAAGCAAGACAATAATACCTTCAAAAGGAAAGATGCAACACTTTTAAGACTCTGATGTAAGCACTGATTTGCATCTGTGATTTGCAATGTGACTGGCAGGTGAGTCTTGTGTAACTCTGCTGTTGACGTTGCCTAGGCGTCTGTATAAAACTGCCAGACATACCTTTTGCAGGCACTTACACAGGAATCTTAAGGCTTTTGGTGCTACTAGGATAAAATAACGGATTTACAGAAATCTAAATCACTGAGTGTCTTTCATGGACAATCAACTGGATCTTCTTGCCAAACAATGCTAACAAGGAAAACTTACAGAGTCATGACATGATAGAAAGGGAGTAGATAACACAAGTCCCTCTGCCTTTTTTAGCTTGCCCCACCAGTAATTACCAGACTTCTATTTCCCTTTGTTGTTGAAATATGTTATTTAATTGGAAATTTTTCAAACACAATTGAAATAAAAAAGCAAACAGATAACACTTTTATTTATTAATTATCAGCATAATCTAAGGCTATCTTAGATAATATACTGTATATCCTCTGGGCTTTACAGGTGCCAGCACATACTGCAGTTATGATCAAAAATCAAAAATATCAAAAATGATATGATCAGTTTTACCCATTTATTGATCCTTTATTTAATCAGATAGTCTCATGTGATGGAATATCTCTTTTCAAACAATACTTGCCAACATGGTACCATACAGTAGTTGTACAAAAATGATGGTAAAAATAGTAACCTTGACATCTACTTTTTTTTTACCATAATTAAAAATATATTTTTTTCCTGTGGTGGAACTTTCCGGCCATTGGGTATTCTGAAACGTGGTCAGAATAGAGTTTTCAAAGTGTTGAAATGACCAAATTCAACATTACAATTTTGATGAGAAAGCCGACAGCAAATTATTGTACTTTCGAAACACGCAAATCAAATTTTGTCTCTTGTAATTTACAATGTGGATTTGAAGTCAAATTAGATTTGCCAGCTGCCAGAACACAGCGTTCCAGTGTCTGATGGGACACAAGCCATTTCCCCATGCTTGGTGTGGTGGGCATGAACTCGAAAGTGCCTGAAAGCACTATTATTCACTCTACAATGGTTCAGAAAATTCAATTGCTGAACATGAAGGTAATACTGCTTTACAAAAGAATCTAACAAAGATAACAATTCAAACAATTAATGAGTTAGTGTACCATCCTCTGAAGAAAAGGGGTCAACTTTGTTTTTTGTAATGTTACAGCAGATAAGTGTTTTGTTGAGGCAGCAGTGTGCATGCGGTTTCTCAAAAATACTACTCAAGTTAATTTTCTATTCAGACTTTAATCCAGGAGTTTTGTTGGTGGAGGGGAAAAAAGCCACAAGATATTTCTGTGAAATTATTCCTATTTGCAACAAGTTGTGTCCGGCCGTATGGACTCATTTAGTCAGGATCTAGGTTTAGATGTGGTCTATTTAAAAAAATAGTGTGTTTGGTTATAACTGGACCTCTACAATGGATTTTTGGATTCCTGCAATACACACACACACACGCAAAATTCATATCAATCTTCACACCTGACAAGGGGTTTGATGGCCAACAAGTGTACTTCTCAAAAGGTTTGACTGCTCCTTGAATTTCTACAGCCCTATTCACCACACCAAATAGAAAATAACACCACCTTGACTTGAATAATGTATTTTCCATCAAAACCGCTCGCTGAGACTTTGGCCCAGTTTTTCATCGATTTAAATTGGGTTTTAATCAACACACTCACAGATTCAGTGCCCCCTTATGACATCTCAGGAAATGAAATTCAAACTCATTGACTCACAAAGCAGCAGCATGGGACGGGCCAACTTTCTCCATTAGACAACTGCGGCCTCAGAGGGATGTGCCAATCCTCAGCCCAAAAGAATCACACTTACAGTAGCTGCAAACTGGTCTGTATGAATGTCACCTGTGTGTCACCGTTTGTAGTAATGTACTAGTCACAGCTGAGTGGGAGGAGACCCCGTGGTAGACCCAGGACATGCTGGATGGACTGTAGGCCCCCCCTGATAATGGAGTAATGGTGTCCATTAGAAGAGGCTGGAGAAGTTGCAGGGTTAAATGAGCTTGGCTGCTCTCCATACTGCAATCTAGACCCAGACAAATGGATAGAATTGTATTAGACCATATGAAAACAAAATTACACATGACCACTTACTGTGTTGTTTCTGTGTGAGATCAAATTAAAATGAAGAAAGGTGCACATGAATGCAAAGCTTTCTTTGATCAAATGGAGTTTTTATTATCTGGTCCTAATGTGTGTCTGATTTCTTCTGAATTAATGTGCTTTACAAGCCACAAATGGCATTTTGAACTTGTGTGGCAGCGCATGATATTGCTTAAATAAAGAATGTTTTTCTTGCTAATCCTATTGGTACTGCAGTTGTAATCATTAGCAAATCTCCTGCCTAGAGACTGGGTATTGTAAAAAAGAAAATGTTCTAATTATATGATTTATGGCTTGAGGTTGCATGCTTTCTGACATGTTTCTGAATACATTGGGACAATTTTCTACTTTAGCAAGTCAATGTACTCTACAAACTTGGTGATACAAGAGGGACTGTATAGATATTATGTAATAAGTCAGTGTACAGTTAATCTTGAATGTAGAAAAGACTCCTACCATTGAAATTAGATGCCTATTCAACATTTTGAATAAGCTCTGTATCTGCTTTAGGTAACACAAAAGCATGACAAAGTACTTTCTTCCTTTTAAAAGAAATTTGAAAAAAAAGGATCCACTTGGTTGATCTGCAACATAAATCTGTCTGTCAATCCATTGAACCTAGTCTGGAAAAATGTGATCCTGATTATTATCATGCAAAGCAATATGACATTGTAAATGCATCAATTTGGCTACAGGGATATATATATAATTATTATTATTATTGTATATCTACAGGTAGAGGATCTCATTTGACAGGTCTTGCATTGGAAGTGGGAAAGAATGCACAGTTGCAAAGTCTAATCATGTCAATGTATTGGACAGATGTTACATTTCTTCAACATGTCTCAACTTAGAGAGAGCAAGACTCATTGAGAACACAACCAGTAATTTGTGAGTTTATGCAATCTGGTTTGACATTTACTTTCTGAAGCCGGTTAGTACACATATTTGCATGTGCCTTGACCAGTGAGCTTCAGCAGAGTGGAAGTAAATCCATTGCTCATTTAAGCACCACTCATTAACACCACCTTCACTCAGATCTCACAAAGCACAATTGTCTTTTGGGTATCTGAATTTGTCTGTCTTTTAATGCAAGCACCAGCTTAACAGTGGACTTTTTTTAAAACTATAATCTTTGAAGTCTGGCCATGATTAGCAAAATTGTGGAAAATACCTTTTTATTGCTGTATTCATTTATTGTTGATGTGGGAAGTTTAAATTTGCAACTTCAGCATGCTGTAGAGGGTACAAAAAGTTAGAAATGTAAAGCCCATAGCCCACCAAATTATTAAACTGTTATAGATTTAGGTGAAGATAATTACATATTATTATGACCTACACTTATATTTGACAATGTGTTTTCATTGGTTATTGAGGAGCAGACTAATTTAAACCACCACTGTTTGTGTTGTGTGCAGTGTTTTGCATTTAAACCCTGCCACCCCTGGGAGTTATTACTATTGAAATGCTGCTATTTATGTGTAGGCCTGCATGCACAATAACTCACTAAAAGGTTCCACTCCAGTTGTAAAGACTTATTTTATTTATCCTTCAATGTTTTTAATGCAAAACACAGCTGCCAGTATTCCCCCAGGAAATTCAAACGCTTCTGCTCCCAGTCCCACTATCGCAGATATCATGTCACGTGGAATCAGCATTTGAATTAAAGGGTTCTAATAATAAATTATTGTGATAAACTTGAACAGATTAAGGTTTATCGAGGACAATGCTTAAAATAATAACATGGTCCAAGTTGCTTTATCAATAGAACAGACTTCCTTACATGCACCTCACAGACTTATGTTAGTTATGCTTGAGGGCACTTACATCCTCGTTGGCACCTGGGGTAGTCCGTTGCACACTTGACATGCACTCCCATCTGAGACTGCTAGTGTCACACTTTGGCCTGAGGGTTAAAGCAGACCAGGGGAGCAAAGGAGTCAGCCTCTCTGCCTCGCCTCCCTGAGGAATGGAGCACATGTGCATTGTGAGCATGAACTGACTGAGTTTGTCACGACCCCCTCTCCACAACCCCTCCCCTCCTCTCCCCGGTGCTGTAGTGCACAACCTCTGCATCAGCTTTTCTGTCACCATCTGAAGTACATCTTCAAGTGCATTGTGAAAGTAGAATTTAAAAGGACAGCTGAAGGAAAGCATTAAGCACTGAAGATAAATCATAGTTTTGGCTGTCTGCAAAGCAAACATTCCTAGTACTTCACTCTTGTTATTCTGGTTATTATGTGTATCCCTAAATAGATGTGCACAGTGCCCTCGTTTCTGCAAAATCTAGGACAAAGTGGAGGTACAACATATATGTGAAAAATAGATGCTCCATTCTTTGGCCAGCTAGTTTACAAGGTGGTGGTGAAAGCTCTGAGCTGGCGTTAGCTGTTAAGTCTACTGTACAGTCAAAGAATCAGAGTAACCACTCAGCGACACAGTGCAGCATGACCTGTACATGGTCTGCTGGTTTCAAGGCTAGGTCACATGGCAAAGGTTTAGTGTGGGTAGAGGTGGTCGAGTACACAGAGTCGGCACAGCTGATGCCTCAGTGGGAGGCAGACAAAGCCATTTAAGCCCCTTTCACATATACAGTCTATCCCTGAAATGTTGGGGGTCACGTGTGAATGGGAGCAGGGATTGATATTCAGAAATCTGTATCATTAATTCTCCCAAAATTAGCCAGAACGGCTGCAGTAACATTGCATGAACTAGCACGTAAAAGGGTCACTTCCGTCTGATGAAAGACTTTGAAGCTTTCCCATGAAGCAAGTGAACCAATCCCAAGGCTCCACTCATGACATATTTGTATCTGCGACTACAGTGTTTTCGCAAGTGATTTGATAACTGAAAAATAAATACATGAACACAAGAAGAACATTGGCGCTGAACGAAATCTTCTCCTTGAACGACCATGATGCGGAAGAAAATAAGTGTTGTCTTCTGATGCCAACACGTATATCCGGCCTTATCCCATCTTCTTCTTCTGGTGGATTTTATGGTGGTTGGCGCAAGAAGGAAATGTTCTTGCATGTGAATAGTGCAAAATCACCAGCGGTGCCTAAAAGGTTATCTTCGTAATCAACCAGGAACTCTGTGAGAGAGGCCTGTGATTCATTTAGTCATTTAGCAGACGCTTTTATCCAAAGTGACTTCCAAAAAGTAAGAGCTTTACATAAAGTGCATAGAATCATGGGCGAAAACAACAAGATATTTGTATGTGTGTGTGTGTGTGTGTGTAC
>JAVQJL010013193.1:0-11635 GCA_036024295.1 Nannoperca obscura
CACTTCCTGTTGCACATGGGGCAGTTCTTCATCAGCTGCAGGATGGCCTCCTCATCAACAATGTACTGCAGGGTCGGTCTGTTGTGGGTCAGAAAACAGAGCTGAGAAAGGATGACGACGCACGGCTAGAAGCAGAAACATACATGAGTTGTCACTATGGAGACAGAGTACTGATGTACTTGTAGTGTAGAAGATAGCATCGCCCCGGTTCCCTCGACAAAAACCCAATGGGATGTTTCCATTGGATTTTGGATTATTGCTGAAAATAATGCAATCGGCAGAAGTTAAAAGCTAATGTTAGGCTACAAACTAACGACACCATGGTCACACTACTTCAACGTCACAACCACTAAGTTTACAACTTGTAATTTGATCTCTCGCCCATTTACCTCTTCTACAATTGGTTGCAAGAGCGAGAGTAGAAACTCAACGAGACTGTGAAGGCAGACGAGTGAGCAGATGAATTTGTGTGTCCGGCGTGATGACGTTTAATGTTCCCAACAACCTCTGTAGTCTCATTTAGCCACTTGTTAGCAAGCGCCTCTTTTAAGGCACGTAAAAGCTTCCGCATATCACGGCTGGTGTATTTACTGACTCATTTTATGTCGTAGAAGAAAAGGTGAAAATCTCTTGAGCTTGTGTTAACCACGGGCATCTACGGAAGAGGATTAGGGACACGTGTGTAATTTTTTTCAGTCAGAATCCCCCCCCCAAAAAAAGTCAGAATAAAAAAGTCAGAATGCAAAAAAAAAAAAAAAAGTCAGAAAGCAAAAAAAAAAAAAGTCAGAATGCAAAAAAAAAAAAGTAATAATACAATAAAATCAGAATTCTACCATAATTTTTTTTTCTAAACCTCTTCCGTAGGCATCTAACCGAAAACCCATTCAAGAAACCCATTGACTTCGAGACGAGGGAACCGGAAGTGAAAAAAATGCTAATTAATTTTTAATTTTAGGACTCATTACTGCCCTGCAGCACTCTGTTGCCTCAGGTGCAACAGGTAATCTGGCTTTATCTTGCATCACTGTAACTTAAGGTGGTACAACAACACTCTGAGCTAATATACTATTTTATACTATATACTATATTGGTGCTCTGTCCATTACTGCCCAGGTGTCTCGCAGCTGTAAAATACCACACAACACAGACACACTCCAAACACCTGATTGCAGACAGTGACTTCAAATATATACAAACACAGACAGTATGGCGGGAAAGTCAAATATCCCCCACACCACTTCATGTTCCTCAGGGACACCATTATGTATCCAGTGTGTTATCCTGGTTACAGTTTGTTTTAAATGTGCCATCTACTGCATGCCGTGTTTATCTTAAGTGATCAACACTTGGTGCCATCATTGCACACCAGCTAATCTAGAAGCTAACATAGCTAGCCGGTACTTCTATAAGAAAGTCTAGGTCGGTGCCGAACCAGCTGTTTTGTACGTGCTAAAATCATCACTGCCTCATAACAGCCACTGACCCGCATCTCCCTCGAGCGAACTGGTCCAGTATCCGCCACGTCTACGTGCAAAATAACGCCCTCTAATAGTCAGACCTGTCTTCAGCAAAGAGGAGACTTGACCTTGTCTGTCTCTACTTATGTCTGCAGTGGCGGTGGAGAGGAAGACTGGTCTGTGTTTACTGCACACGCATAACACGTGTGTAACCTCCCCTCCAGCCTCCACCAGCAGGGAAACGATGAATCCCTTTAATCCCTTTCTTTCTTGTTTTGTGGCGGTTGACACCCAACTTCACGGCGCATTCACTGCCACCTTCCGAACGTCGGAGTTCCCATGTGCCACCAGAAATCCCCGTTTCACTTAAAATCACTGGTTAATTCCTAGATTTCTTCCATCCCAATCCCTGTACCAGCTGCGAAACGTACGCACGCAGGGCGACAACGCTGTGTGAGGAGAGCAGAATTAGCTTTGAGTGAGCCGCAGCACCGGCGTGCACGCACGAGCACGGCAGGCAGGTCAGGGTAGCTTCAATAAATGAGCTGTAAGGGTGGGAAATAGTGTGGTGACATCCATCATGCACCTATTATTAGGCCTACTTGGTACTTAAACTGCATTGCTGCTACTGCTCTTTACTTTATTTTTATTGTGTGTGTGTGTGTGTGTATGTATATATAGTATTATAATATATATATATATATATATATATATTGTAATATAATGTATTTATTTTGATAATTTCGGCTTTTAATCGGGAACTCAGTACTTAATTTCGTACAATAGCATGTGTGACTTGTATGACAATAAAGAATCTTGAGCCAGTTGTCAGATGCAGCTCTAAATATAAATAACAACTTTCTGACATTTCCCCCTAATGCAGTAACCGAATAGTTGGCAATAAAGTGAATGTGAACTTCTAAAAAATGTTAAAAACCAAGTGTCTTCGACAAAAAAAGCATGTCCAATCACACATGCTCATATTTTGTAGTTTCCTCCAATTAAATGTTAGATTGAAGCGCTGTGATCGTCCTTACCTGCGCGCTCAGGTGTTACAGCAAACACCGTCGTTAGTTATTGAAGTCATACAAATTATACAATTTTTTTCGGCATTTTGCTAATTCTACTTCTGTACTTTTGTTTACTTTCACTTGTAATTTTTACACTGATGATTGATACATTTACTTGAGAATCTCTATACTTCTTCTGCCACTGCTTAAAAATCTTTAGGTAGCTCATGAAGCAGAATCATATTATGGTATAGCATCATATTATGGTTAAGCTTGACAGACTCCAATTTCAATAATGAATGATTCAGAAAACGTATATGATTATGAAATGTACCAAATAAACCCCCCTTTGTCCTTTAAACGTTCAGCAGCAAAAGAAAAGAAAAGACATTAGTACACATGGTACTATAAAACATAATGCTGTGAGGTCCAAACAGCATAGTTTTATTGCTCAGCTTTCTGCAAGGGTACAAGTTTATTACTTTGCTTCTTTATTGTCCTTATGTACAGGTGTCAGTTACAAGCTCACAGAGCAGCTGATGTGAAAAACTATGAACACATACACTGTAATAATAAATACAAAAACAGATAGGAAACCAAAAGAAAAAAAAAACACTGTGCAGTTAAAAAAAACCCAAAGATTTTCTTTTCTGTTTAGTACTGAATTCAATCAACAGTCATTCACACACACACAAATTTGCACATAAACCTGTACATTTCTACGTAAAAGTGTGGGGAGAGAGTTTGCTGAACGTTACACAGCGTGATGTGCTTGTAACCAATGAAACCATCATTAAAGCACATGAATTGGACCAGAACCGTCTCAATTTATTCAATTAGAACAATCAGAGTAGACCAAAAAAAAAATCTCTATGTCACAGGCGGTCGAAGCTTGAAAAAGGTTATCAACGGCCTGCAAAACTGTCACGTACGTCTGATCAACGTGGCTGCTCAACTGGGGGAAAATGTGATTTCCCCTCGTCATGAAGCACTCGACCCCCACAACCTTTGCATTGAAGACTGAACCAGCCAGAAAACTTGGTGCCGAGAGGAAGTAACAAAGAGCAGAAGTGGACTGTGTGCGCTGGACAAACATACGTGTGTGCATATCAAGAGTGTGTGTGTGTGTGTGTGTATATATATGTTTAACTACATAAACAAAATCAATCAGTCCATTAACTATTTGGTAGATAGAAGGAAGTGTCAGATTATAACTTGGAGCCCAAGTGTGCATAACGTGTGCAAAAAAAACAGCGTTTAATGCATTTATTTTTCACCTCCGACTCTTGTTATTAAAAGTAAAATCAAATAAATTTTTCTGTAACTGTACAAAGACAACAATTTCAATGTACTCCGTTTTGTCTCATGATGACCACAAAATTAAAGAACTCAAGGTTACCGAGTATCAGCTAACAAACGGTTCATGGTTACAAAGAAATGCAGGCAGCATACATAGAAAGAAGAACATCTAACTGATTTTTCCCAAGTCAAAACGTTTTCTAAGAGTAATAACGATGCAAATAAATAGGCTTTATCTGCTGAGCATCCATTCATGCAGAGGGTTTTCTTTGGATGGAGGCTCTGGTGATGGGAGAAGCTCCTCACCATCGCCTCTCTCTGGTTTCTAGTGACTTTTAATGTTGGCCGAACATTTTCACCGTGCAGCACCCAGGAGTTCAGCAGCAGTCCACCTCCAACATTTGCAGCTCTGAGGATTTGAAGCCACCATCAGCATTCAGGCGGTTATTTCCTCTCTTAAAAAAAAGAAATTCATGTTGCAAACAGACCGTTCCTGTGCATATGAAATAATGTCATCTGTGCTGTTTGGTATTCAGTGGTGACGCAGACCTCCAGAGCAGCAAATATGGCCATTCAGGTTTTCATATGAAGGTGTGTGTGTGTGTTCATAAGTGAAAGTGATCGACCCAAAAAAAAGAAAATATCACTTTAAACTGCCAACTTCTACATCATCTCATTGATTTTAAAGACAGGGCCTTTGAAATATAGTTTCCATTAAACCAGTTTTACCCCTCCTCACATACTAGTCTAATAAAAGTAAAAAAAATGCACAAAAAAAAAACTAAAGGACAACTTCACCTGAGAATGCAAAGAGGTCTGTGACAGACACCAACATGCTTGCATTTAAATTGAACAGAAAGAACAAGCAACAATATACAAAATAGCTATGTATTTGTACATATATACTCAAAAAATTACAGGTGTATAGATATTTTTTTTACTCTGTATATTTCTAATGTAGTCGTATAACAAATAAAACATGATATATTTTAATCTAACGTGAAGAAAGCACTCCTGCCATCACTGATCAGTTTGTAAAGTGCTCTAAAGTGATAAGACAGAGAGAAAGAAAGAAATACTTCTGCCTTTTAAAAATGATTATGTGACTGAAAATAACACGCCTGCCTTGAATAGCTTTTTTTAAATCAAGCCTGGTCCCGTGGACAGTTGTGTCCTTTTCAAATATGTTCTGACAGGAAGTGTGCTGGGTTATGCTGGATTGGATAAAAAAAAAACAACAAAAAAACATGCATACTTGTAATTTCTGGAGACAAATGTGTAGATGAGGGAAAAGGAAGACGAACAGGGCTCAAAAAGTGAGGTTCAATCAGCTCTGCAGCTTCAAATACAGGCTACGGTGCTAGTAGAGATGCTGGGGATTTCATCGGTAAAATGTCTAGCTTCCTACCATACGAACGCACACTTGTATACACGTGACAAAAACATACACACACACACGTTTACAAGAGCTGTGGCCACACTGCAGTGATTCAGAAAGAAAGAAAAAAAAATACTCGTACTTTCTTCTAAACCAGAGTCCGTCCATGATCCTCAAAACATCCCACTACAAGCTCGACTCAAAAATGCCACAAAACATCAGACCCGTTATCCAAGTCAGCCTGCGCCAGTTCCATTCCAAAATGATATATTTACTATTTAAATGACACGCTTTTACATGGTTTGATGACTGCTGGTATGGAAATTAAATTATTATTATTTATTATTTTTATTATTATTATAGCATTGCTGTAAAAACTAAAAGATTTTCTATTCTGAATTTGAATGATCAACTTTCCCGAAAGAGAAAACAGTATTTTGGAATGAAACCCTTCAAATATCAAAGCATTACACTGAGGTAGGATGAATTTGTGGCAGTCCTACAAGATAAAGCACACCGACTCTGCAGCCATGAGGATTGGAAGGTGTATTGGTTGAGGTTAAGATGGCTACTAAGGGCAAGCTATGGCTACCTGCAGTGTTAAAGATTCAGTAGCACGACAAGGAAAATAGTGACTCACTGTTCTCAAATGCCTAGGGAGAGTTAAAAAAAACCCCAACACTTTAGTATGATGTTGAACTGTAAGTTGATAAACTGCTTCCTGACTTGATTAGATTTAAAGTGAGCTGACCGGGCGGTGCCGCTTCGTCTTGTGAGTGCAAAGGGAGCAATCAAAAACAACCTGCTCGCTCGCAACCACTCACAGCTGCTGAAAGAGATGCTGCAGCTCTTCACTTATCGTCTCTTAATTTGCTCTTTCACACAAACTACACCAAAAACAAAGCAAACCGAAACCCACACAAATAAACGGAAAAAAAGAAGAAAAAAAAAAGAAGAAACGACAGGGGTTGACTCTCTAGCAGCTGTTTAAACAGATATCGATAAGGGAAGGATGTGGAGAGCGGTGAGAGTAGAGGAAGACTGCAGGCTGGTCGAAGACGCACTTATCGGGCTCTGAGTGAGCCTGTCAGCGCGCCGCAGTGACAATGATAGCCTATCAGAGTCCTGCGCACAGTTACACGTGTTCGCACGCAAACGCACTCTCCAACGTGTCTCTCATTCCACCGCGAAGCCGCACGTCTCCTCGATGGCTGTCAGCAGCTTGTCGTACAGCTTGTCGTAGCTTTCGTACGGCGGAATGTCAATCCGGTTGAAGCTGGGGGGAAAGAGAAAGAGGTCACGTGAATGCAGCTGTGAGAGAGATTGAGGTGTGTCGTTTTCTTTGCGCGTCTGCAGGTGCACGTGACACACACCAGGTATGGGCTTTGGGCAGATTGTTGGTGTTGGCATCGATCTGGTGAATGGTGAAGAGTCTGGGCCCGGCAGCACCTGCGCTCAAAACACAAACACGATCCATCAGGAGCGGTTCAGCATCAAATTCCATTGTTAAGTTACTCACCAACATCTCGGTTAATAAAGTCCTGACCCCGTTTTAATCCAGATCCTTTAAAACCAGAGGCTTTCTTTTCTGTCTTTTACTTTTGAAAAAAAATAAAAAAATGCTCCTGAAATTTGATTAAAAGATATAAAATTTAGCTCGTCGTAATAGCAAAGATAAAGTAAATGATTTTGTTAGCATTTAACAACATATTCAACAATATATAAAACATTAGTCATAGCCACGTATGGAAGTAAATACCCATTCCTTTTTGAAATTTGTAAAGAAACAAACAGTGTCATGTTTCAACGTTTCTAAAAAAAATGACGAGATAATCACTGTGAGGAGTAAAAGCTAGTGGAACAGAAGCTGAACCAGGAGCAGACCAGTACCCTGTAAAGCCTTGAAGCCCTGCAGAGGGACTCGGGATGAGCCAGTAACAAACTGCAGTAGCCGAGCCCTCCTCTCCTCGTCAAACGACTCCACCGCTTTCCAAAACCACTTGACAATGTTGCTGTCGAGGGTGCAGTGCTTCAGACGGGTGTTGGACTTCCAGTCAGTGATGTCGATCTTTCCCAGGCCACACACTATCAGCTGAAAATAGAGAGGGAGATAGAAACATAAAAAATAAAAAATAAAGTATTTTAAAAGTTTAAAAGACAACTTTATAGATTTTAAATGATACACGTGCGGGCGTGTCTGTAAGCGGGGACGTTACCTCTAGTTCTTTTTCATCGAAGGATTTGAGGAGGTGTTGAGGAATGACCTCATTGAAACCCTTCTGCAGGGCCAGAAACTGAGCCTCGATGCCGTGCAGGAAACGCCAGTTCACGTACAACCTGCGGAGAACGGGAGAGGAGGGAGGAGGGCGCAGGAGGTGCCACTTTATTTAACACTTGACACCCAATTAATGAAAACAGTGAAAACGTGGCACTTGTGTGGGCTGAAATTGAACTAGGTGCTTGCTGCATGTTGGTGTCACCTCCTTGCCTTTGTGTGTGTGTGTGTGTGTGTGTGTGTGTGTGTCTCTGTCTCTTCATACCTGACATACTCCTTCTTTGTGTCCTCTGAGACGGGCATACTCTTGCCGTTGGGTTTGAGCTCATGCTGGATGATTTCTCCATAGGCATTGTGCTCCACACAGAAAGTGTGGTCCAGGACGCCAGTGATGTCATTGTCCCTGAGGAGGGAGGGAGGGAGGGGGGGGGGAGGTTAGAGAGAGAAGAGATGTGACGATAGGAATCGGAAATTATGTCTCTTCAACATGTTATTTTCTACATTTGTTAGGATTTGGTCCAACAAAACTAAGAGAGCAGTAATCTGCAGTCAACATCCTCAAACTGACTTATTCAAAGTATACTGCCAGTGTGTTGTATTGTGAGTATCTTTGGAAACTGGTCTTGCTGTAATTCATTTTATTTTCTTCATTCTATCATGCTTGACCTTCACGTAGTCAGTGGTGATGACTCAGCAGAGGTTAGTACATTATTACAGACATAACAGTGAGTGACACAATCATAAGTAAGAAGTTTTAGGTCCTATTAAGGGAAGATCGTCGCTGCATCCTCATGTGGAAAACAATCTTCAAAATACCTGAAGAACATGCAGAAGAGTGCCTAAATTATCACGTTCTTTTTTTCCTTTTAGATCAGGTGTCATCAACTTAACTGGCAGCAGAGGGCGCCGCAGTCATTACAAAGATTATGAAAGTTTGTGTGTGCATCTTAAGTGTATGTGCTCTGTCCCTTTCTTTGTGTACATTTGTCTGATTTAGATACGAGTTTCCTCTAACTTTGGGTTGCCAGTGAGAGAATTTTAGAGAATACTAGGTTGCCTGGAAACAAAAGAAGCCTTACAGGATCCAGACAAGGCTGTTGTGGAGGTCGGGGTCGACAGACTCCATGTCGTCCAGCGTGATCGGTTTGCCCAGCAGCTGTTTGTAGAAGGGCAGAGTGAAGCCACCGTCGATGTAGTGGCCGTGGAACACCGCCATGCCCATGATGCGACCCACGAAGTGAAAGTACGACAGGTGCTCCTGCACATTAAACAGAGGTGCTGATATGAAGGCTTTCATTCATAAAATATCCGTTTTTATATCATGTCATACGTGTAGATACAGATCATACAGCTAAGAGGTATACCAAGGAGAGGAGATGGTTCACTACCACATAATTTACAACATGCAATGAAAAAATATATTTTTGTCCACATACTGAGCAGAACCCAGTAATCATAAACTTAAACAATTATAAAATTGTAAT
The DNA here is from genome assembly GCA_036024295.1 of Nannoperca obscura. Classification (NCBI taxonomy): domain Eukaryota; kingdom Metazoa; phylum Chordata; class Actinopteri; order Centrarchiformes; family Percichthyidae; genus Nannoperca; species Nannoperca obscura. The sequence goes on from JAVQJL010013193.1 coordinate 8,904, forward strand.
TATAGCTGTGTGTGTGTGTGTGTGTATGTATCAGTGTGTACACACACACACACTAAAGGAAATATATGAGCACACACGTCGTTTGTGTTTATGTTAAGCATGTGAAGTAACGTTTGTAAAGATTATATAATCGCGATGCTAATTTCCACAGAGAGCGGATTAATAATTTAAAACTTAAATCAGTCCTACCGGGTTGACAGCAGAGTCGGGGTTAATCTGCAGAGTGTAGATGTCATCTCTGGAGTACTGGAACAGGCCATAGTAGGGGTTCAGCATCTCGTGGGACAGCAGGTATAACCATTCCCTAAAACACACACGCACGCACGCACGCACAAACACACATACACACAGTGAAAAATGTGCTTCAAACAAGAAAAAATTTTTTTTTCCGACACTTAAAACCAAAGAAAAATAACCATGGGACAAAGTACCTTGCTACTCCTCCATAGTCCAGTCCCTCTTCGCCCCTGAATTTGATCATCAGTCTTTTCCAGAGATCCTTTGGACGCATCTTCATCACCTGCCGGTACGACTCCTACAATTCAACACATGCAGCAAATTTTATATATAGAACAGTACAGAAAACAAGACATTAATATGACTGAACACACGTGTGTGAGACTAAGACTGCAGGAATAAACCAAAACAGCCTGGCCTGTCCAGCTGCATGCGCAGTGTCGCTACACTTTGGTTAGCCTGAGTTAGAGGAGGTATGCTTTGACATTAACATGAAGGAAGTGATGTGTTCAGTGGAAATATACATCCAAAGTCACAATACCAATATTTCTGGACATTATTATCAGTAATAATCCAAACTGCTGACACAAATTAAAACTCGTTTTTGATTTTCACAACACACACTGAGGCCATACACACACACACACACACACACATTTTAGATACTCTAAACTCCAACTCCAGAAGTTATCCAGCATCTTAGTGAACCAAAATGTGTGTCCAAAATGTTGAAAACCTCCATTGAATTAATAATGGACTGTACACCGAGTAAAATGTTTTATTTTGTGTTAAGCACATGTCAACGTGTAGGATAGGAAATCAGACTAGAACCATTGTAAGTAGATGCGCACACTCGCATGAACACGCCGCCAGCTGTACACTGTAGCCCTAACTCCTGCATGAAAACCTCAAGTAGATCTGCAGGGCTGGTTTTCACACTTAACTTTCCCCTTCCACAGCTGTCACGTCGAAGGAGGATGAAGTCATATTTTTCATTGCTCAACTTGTAGTCATGAAGTTATGTCTGGCCCCGAAAACTTGCCACTGCTGCCCCCCTCCCCTCCACATCCCCATCTCTTTAGCTGCTGAAATCATTCAGAAAGAATGCCTTGCCTTGGTAGAACAAATGATTGGGAGAGCAAGAAAAAGAGAGACATAGGAGAAGAAAAGTAACAGAGAAATTGTTTTTTTGTTTTGTTTTTTTTGGTGGCGTTTTCTGTTCTGCTTTTCCCTGGAAATAATTAAGCGATTCCGAGTGCTGGTTCTGTGCTGCCCTGGGCCCTTTTTCTGGTGCACATCGTAAACGGGATGAAAAAATGTCTGTAAAATGCAAAGATCTGGGTTTGTGAGCATTCCGCCATTGTTTTCATGGACGTTTAGAGTTTGCATGTCAACATGTGATGCTTTGAATGCCGGATCATGAATTTTATAAACACATATACATTTATGGTAAATTCTGTTTTGTTATGCATTCATTTCTGCGCTTGTGTTTGCAGCTGTGCTCAGGTGCCCTTCAACAGTCGACCAAATGTTTCTTTCTATGGTTTAAGGGGGTCATGTTCACAAATATAAAGACTATTTTTAGACAAAGTATTCAGGATGACGATGGTTCATAATCTACAAACATAAAGAAAGGTAGTGACTGTGTTTGTCTTGCAGTTTTCTCAGTAGCATCACTGTTATCATGAGCATTAGGCTACTTAAACAAGTGCATTGTTAACATGTTCGTGTAAGTATCAGTGTGTGAAAGGGTCTACTTAGATTTTTTTATAATTTTTTTTACCTCAAATATCTCCTCACGGCAGACCTCGATGCGGCAGTGGCCGGCCTGGGGTTGTTGCTGAGAAAGTTCCTGCCGCAGGATCTTCAGCTTCTGCACCAGGTCTCTCTTGTATTTGGGCACCGTCAGGCACTCGGCCTCTTCAGGCAACTGGGCTGGCGACAGAACTTGCTGAGGGACCCCAGGACCACCATGGTCCTTTGTCTGAGGCGGATGACTGGAGGGACGTGGTGGTTCAAGGGAAAGCGGAAGATGAGCAGTCAAGGAGGGATGGAGGGAGATCAACAAGGCATGAAGGGACAGAAGGGAAAGAGTCACATGTCAGTATAAATTCACCATTCACTTTTCAATTCAAACAGCAGTATTAAAACAGTTTGTCCTGAGCTGCTCCTTTCCAATTTCCACAGCTGTTTACTGTCACATGGTCATTGGGAAATTGTCATTTGTGCTGTGTGATAGAAGAGGGATACGTCCTGTAGGGAATTCCCAAGCCCCTCCATCTCAAATATCTTCTAACTGCTGAACTAGCGAGTTTTTTAAGAAATTCCCTCTTTAGCCCCTCACCATTCCCTCTCCTCTCAAAGCAAAGAGCACTGAACATATGGAGATCATTTTGTTTCTTTATCAAACAGTCAAAACAAGTGGTTTGAGAGAGAAACTTTCCACACTTTTGCTTTCAAACTCTAAACTTTTGCTTTCAAACTCTAAACTTTTG
>JAVQJL010013194.1:0-17227 GCA_036024295.1 Nannoperca obscura
CCCCCCCCCCACCTCCAACACGTACATCAATGTAAAAGCTAGCAATTCTTTGTGTATGTGTAGAAATTCACGTGTGCAAACACATACACCAGGCTTGTTTTTCACAAAAACTACACTTATTGTTGATTCACAATATTTATTTCCAAAGAGCTTGTGCACAGTTTTTGTCACACCCACAACATCTTGGAGTGAAGCAGTGATTATTTCTGGAATTAAGATAACTTGGTTCTGTGTTGGCTCTCCCTCACACTCACACTGCATAACTTCTCAACCCCTCTCGGATGTGGATCCCATTTGATTTTTTTCCCCTTCCACTTCCTTTGGTAACGAAATCCCTATTGTCAGCAGACTTGACCTAGTACAGTCCGTAGACCTCTAAATTATAGAAGTACTATTCAACGTAGTGACATGTGAATGGCTGTCACCATCCTGACAGGACAGGCTTGTCTAAATATGACCCATAACCTTTCTCTGCAGCTGAGATTTGTATGCATTTTTCCTCACAAGTCACCCCTAATAGGAGTTTATATTTCACTTTTTCTATCAAGAGAACAAAGTGCATGTCAATGGTATAATTAACTCTAATTACACCAGGACAGGCTTGGATAAGTGCTGCTTCTGACTCGTCCATAGAACGCCTTGTCAGTGCTTAAAGGGTTACTAAAATATTGTATTATTTAACTGCATTATTTTACAACCCTGTAGCTATTAGAATAGTAGAGATTGTAATAAGGTCAGTCACTTTTTGAAAACATCTGGACACCTAAGAAGGAAAAAAAAAACAAGAGAGACAAATCGTCACCTTGAGGATAAGAAATTCGCAAGGTCATGTTTTCAGCAGGGTCTGTACATCTCCAGGCTCGGGGCCCGGCAGATTTATGGTAACCTTCAAAGCTTCTCTGTAGCAGGAGTGTCCGTGGGAGACAGGGTCAAGTCCAGGGGAAATGTATCTGGGGCTTGTAGGGAAGGCACAGAGGTGGAGCCTTTTATAGAGAGATGTGTAGAGTTGATGCATTTGTCTGTGCACATACATTCTTTTCACCATAATGCTTTCCTGCTGACTCTTGGATGTTGTGAGACAAAGGAAAACCTTCAGGTCATTGACATCCAGCACTATTTACTTGACTCATGTTTTATTTACGCTCCAATCTCTCTATCATCACTGAAGACCGTAAACATGTGCAGGGAAGTTTTCTTGACTCCTTTAGCATGCTGTGGCTCATAATGTTTAATGCATCTTTGTTGCAGGGGAAATCGGTGTCTTTGACTAACTTCTTCAGGATAGCCCGGAACACCATGACCATGTGCTTTAACAAGGAACCAGGAGCTGCTGACGTTGAGGTTAGCATGCTAACGTCTGTGCTGAATGTAAACTGAATTGTTTACTATAGCTTCTGGTGGCTCTTCTTAAAATGTATTATGATAGTTAGTCGCTGCCAGATGAAACATTAGAGCTGTTGATCAAATGTTTATGTAAACCATAGCCATAAGAAAATCATTGAAAAGGGAGATTTCTCATAGACCTCAGCTAGCAGCATTTCTTCAGTTGGCTGGCATAATTGACTGAGGCGTACCTGAAAGCTGTACCCTGTTTCATGCGTTCTTCCACTGATCGGCTTTCCTTTCTTTGTGTTCCTGCAGCAAGAGTACTGGAGGATTGTGGAGCAGAGAGACAGCCACGTGGCGGTGCATTGTGGGAAGGTGGACACCAGTACACATGGCAGTGGTTTCCCCACAGGAAAGTCAGAGCCATTTTCAAAGTAAGCAGCACATAGACCTTTACTGCCTTACAGCACAAAGTTAGTATGGAACATTCTGCCAGTTTTGCAGGACTGTTGTCTTGACCTGTCAAACAGATGGCCTCTGGTATGAATCTCAGATGGTGAATCTGGGCGGGAAAACCTAAAGAGCAACACGGTTCGCTTCCTCAAGAGGGACCATGGAGGTCCCCTTGGGATATCTTGTCTTGGTATTCTTTGGTATCCTTAAAGGGGGGAAAATGCATAAATGACCATTTCCTCTTATCTTTCCTCAGACATGGATGGAACCTCACTGTCCTCCCCAATAACTCTGGATCCATTCTGAGGCATCTAGGTGCTGTGCCCGGTAAGGACATGTAAAGGAAGTCGACTTTGGCATAAAGACTATAACTGCTGATAGTTTGCTGAGATAAGCTTTAGAAAAATGCATATGTAGGAAATACATTTGCTGCATCGCCACATATTCTGTGCAATTGTTTGTGTAGTTTGCAGTTAGCAATGACCCATCCTGTTTTTTCCCCTCTCTTTAAACCCCTCTGTCTCCCCAGGGGTGACCATTCCCTGGCTTAACATTGGCATGGTCTTTTCTACCTCATGCTGGTCTCGAGACCAAAATCGCCTTCCATATATTGATTACTTACACACTGGTGCTGATTGCATTTGGTAAGTATGCTCTTTTCCTCATCACTGGTATAGTGCGTACACTGACAACTCTCCCCCGATATTATAACATTGTAAATATTTAAACGTATGTGAAATTAGCAAGGAGAACCAATAGCATAAAGTGCCGAGTGGCACAGTCTCCTCTCTGCGGACAGTTCAGTATATCTCTTGTGTTCCTCGCACAGGTATTCTGTCCCTGCTGAGGAGAAGGCTAAGCTGGACAAGGTGGTCCATACACTGCTTCAGGCCAATGGCACCCCAGGACTAGAAATGTTGGAGAAGAACATCATGGTCAGTGTTTTCTGTGTGCAAACTGAAATATACTGCCATCTACTATCCCATGCTTCTTTGTCATGTATTGATCACATGTTTAAGTAAGAAGCATTTTCAGTCATAATACATTCTAAAGCCACTTCATTACAAAAGAGACACACACAGTTCCAGAGATGTAACCCTTTTCTCTATCTTTCCTTCTCGATTCTCCAGATCTCTCCAGAGGTGCTGTGCCGTGAAGGCATCAAGGTTTACCGCACGGTCCAGAGGAGCGGCCAGTTTGTGGTCTGCTACCCCGGAGCCTTTGTCTCTAAAGTGTGCTGTGGCTACAGCGTGTCGGAGACGGTGCACTTTGCCACTCGGCACTGGATGAACCTGGGTTACCAGGCCGCAAAGGTCAGCATTTGAATTTGGGCGGGCAGATTGGTACAAAGGCTGTGTCAAATGAATTATGGCACTGACTGTATGTGTATGTGGAAAACCAAATGTACATTAAGGGATGGAAATGTTTTCTATAAATATGATGTGTAAAATATCTCTGGAAGGAATATTTCACCTGTGTATGACAGATTTGACATGTTGTTTTGTTTTATTTCTGCTTTATAATGCCTCACAACACTGGCCCCCTGTGGACATTGGCAGTTAAAGCTTTGATTTATGTATCGTTGATTGAAACTGAAATGGATAAATTAACTTAGACCCTAGAGCTCAGCCGGTGTGTGGAACTTTAAGGAGTAATTGCAGCTGTAAGTTTCCCTGGTGGGTGTATTTAAATTTTTTTTGTGGTCATGAGCAAGCCATAGGACAACTGCACCTCATTAAAGCTGTAATAGAAGAGAAGAAAATGTTCATTACTGTCATTATGGGTATCATAGCGATGGAAGTATGTATACCACCTTATTCATATCCACAGCAAAGATTGCTCTCAAGGGTAATATGGCATTCATACAATGTACTGCATTGTGGTGCAGTGCCTAAAATATTTTATTCCAAATGGTGGACATTTTTTAGAAGAAGAAGAAATATTTAGTTTGTGCAGAGTCTGTGGTTACACTGCAAACATTCATTCTTGCACACTGAAGGATATTATCAGCATTGTTGGAGCATATCTGTATTTACTCTTACTTCACTTAAGTAAAATATCTGTATTTGGATGTGTGTAAACCTCTGGAGAAAGGAAACTAAACTGGGTGAATAAATGACTGATGTTGGGGAGGAAATAGTGGTCTTTTTCGATTTTGAGACATAAACAAATTAAACAACACACCAAAAAAGCAGTTTTATTATAGATATTAATGACATTCTGTACCGAATTTGTGTACAGGACCTGAAATGTCGTCGTATAGCCAAACCCTTCTCCATGGAGAAGCTACTGTACCAGATCGCCACAGCCGAATCCAAGAGGGACAATGGCCTCCTACTCACCACCATCTCCGCCCTACTCAAAGACCTCAGGTAGGATGCAGCAGTGGTCCTTCACATACTGGTATTCACACACACACAGACATGCATATATATAGAATATATATGCAAAAAAGAGCACAATACGTTTACTATTCTAAATTTCTGAATTTTATTTGCAAGTGAAAACTTGTTTCTGTTGCATTTGAGCAATCAAAGTTTGCATTAAGATTCATAAAGTATTTTCTATCACTTTGTGTGTTATTTGATCTTAACTAATCTTCTACTCTGCAAATACTGTTTGTTTTTGTCAGATGATGTTCCCCTGTCCATATTTTCCCAGAGCAATGAATAACATCCAAATGAATGCACCACGATACAGTTGCACACTGCTACACGATAGCAGATAGCAGCAGTGGTTTTCTGGCTTTAACTTAACGAGCGTTGGTTCTTGTCCAACAGGAACATAGAGATGCGCCAACGGCAGGAACTTTACACGGCAGGTTTGCTCTCCTCTGCTCGCTACGGCACCCATGACAGCAGCCTGGGGCCTGGCGAGGGACGCAAGAAGCCCCGCGGGAAATGGCTGGCGCTGGAGTCCTCAGAGAGACGCTGCCAGATCTGTCAGCATCTTTGCTACCTGTCTATGGTGAGAGCAGAGGGCACAGGAGTTTAACAAACTACATCACTTATAAGTTGTGAAGATTTAAGTGCTAGTTTGTCAACCGAGGATGTCCTTCAAGCAAGTTTGAAGTCTTAAATATTTATTCATGAAATCATCAATCATGCAAGAGTGTGTATACTTTTTTCAGTTTGTAGGTATTGTTTTACATTATGCCCTGCAAATACATACAGCTTATATACTGCACTTACTACCACCTGCTATACATAACATTCCTATTAATTTGCACACAACACAACTACATTTTCTTGTGCTTTTTATGGCTCAACATTTCCAAAGTATATGAACCAAATTATACAGTTTTATAACAATGTTCTCAAATTGAACGCTATGAAGTTGTAATATGCAAATGTACTAACTTGCCAGTGGCATAATACAGTAGGAGTGGAAGACATCTAAATGATTCATCAGATTTCCCATCTCAGTAATAAGAGAGTTCTGGGTTGAGTGTCTGGTTTCTACAGTAATGTCTCGGTTTCTGTCTGTGCAGGTGGTTCAGGAGACTGACAATGTGGTCTTCTGTCTGGAGTGTGCCCTGCGCTATGTGGAAAAGCACAAGTCCTGCAGAGGCCTTAAGATGATGTACCGATACGATGAGGTGAGCGGCCGCTGTTTGTTTCTGCTGCGGCTCAGTTCTCTCTCCGTCCAGATGGGGGAGACATCAGCTAGGTTGACGCTGCTGCAGGAAAAAGATGATTCAGCATGTCTCGTCATATGCTGTATTTTCGTGTGTCAGTACTGTAATTCATGCTGTGTGTGTGAATAAGTCGATGACGAACAAAATGATCTGAGAGAAAACTAGTAAACCTCTTTTAATGTCCATTTTTAATGGTTCGGTTTTTAATTCATATTTTTCTGCTCTTCCAATCAGGAGCAAATCAACAGTTTGGTGAACCAGGTGTGTGGCCGGGCCATGTTAAAGAACGGAGGTGGTGGTGTTGGTGGAGTTGTCGTCAATGGAGGAGGAGGAGGAGGAGGAGGAGGAGGAGGAGGAGGGGGGGACCCCTGCCACGGCTTAAGCCCAGCCAAAGCATCACCGGCGAAGCGAGGCCCCCGGAAGCGTGCCACTGTGGAGGTGTCCCTGGCACGCCTGTCCTCCAGCCACATACCCAAGGCCGCTGCTGTGTCCTGAGGGGGGCGCCTCGACATCACCGCCTGGTGCGCTGTTCCCACGTCCTGCTCCGACCCTCCCCGAGCCCTCCCAAACTCCCCGGTTTTATTTATTTTTTTTTAACATAAAGCAGGATCACTATCAATGCCTCCTCCAACACCCAATTTTTAAGTGATTGTTTTTAAGCTTTGAAAATCCCCTCACCTGACCTCAGTCCCTCCTCCCAAAAATATTCACCCTCCACCTTTAGTATGACAGGCTTGTTTATGAAAAAGAAAAGGAAAAAAACAAAAGCAAGATGTCTTTTTTGCACTAGTGTGAAAGAAGAATTTGTTTTTATTCTGGATGGTTTTAGACCCCCCCACCCGTTCCTCCTTAAGTCGTCCTTTCCTTTACAGCATTACAAGCATTAAGTGTAACGTTCACAAGAAGACTTGATGGGTCCTGTTATACCCTTTACCTCCATCCCCCATCCTGCCCTAAATGAAATGGGTTACATTTGTTACCTTCTTCTTGCATCATTTTTTCCTGCCCTCATCCTCTCCCCTGAGACTGAACCCCCCCCCCCCCATCCCTTCTCATCATGCGTCACTCAACTGTGAACATAGGACAAATGAAAAGGTGGCCTTTTTTGTTTCCCCCCAGTTTGTTTTAAATGGAAATGACATCAAGTAGTTACCCAAAGTTTCTCTCTCTCCTTGGTTTGAGGAAGAGGAGTCCTTTTTTATTGATTTTATCCTTTCTCGATGCAGCTTCTGCATTTCTTTTTTTAAAGGGGGAGTTGGGGAAGCGAGGTAAAAACTTGAAAGACAGACGATGTTGGCTAATTGTTGGTTGGCTATGTTTTTTCAAGTTCTATTTTGAATTTTAGCTTTGTTTTTTGCTAGTTTTTTTTTTGCAAGAAGTCTTCTGTGTATTATTTTTTTGTCATTGTGGATGTTTCTGTTGGTGGATGTGAGAGGGGGCAGAGCTACAGCTGCTTTGACCTGTGAAAGGTCACCGCTCACCTCATTTCCTGGTAAGTATGGAGGGATCCTTCCTTCGCTAGCAAGTGAAAATGGTGCCTGATACTTAGCGAGGAGATCCATTTTATTGGTGCTGTTGGTTATAATTACTGTATAACAACACAAATTAAAAATCTGGGGGTTTGCGCCTGCTATCGGCTAACAGCTAGCTCACGTGCCCCCACCCCACAGGGCAGAAAGGCTTTCAGGCTTTTCTCGTTCTAGATGTGCAATCGTGTTAACATTCCATTCTTCCAGTCCTCTTGTTTCATCTGTACCAGTAAACATTAATTATTATATTATAATTATTATTATTATTTTGTGTTTTTTACTTTTGTTGATCTGATGTGTTATCTCAAGTAGAGCCACTAGTCAAAGAGTGTGAAATGTGAAATATCAAATCCGAATTTTGTTTTTTGTTTTTTAATCGTCCTTTGTTTTTTGGCTTTTGCATTTTTTTTCCCTTTTCCAGATATATTATGAGTGATTATTTTGTTTTGATTTTTTTTTTTTTAGAGAGAGGAAAAAGTCCAACACAAACAAACATCAACTTTTTTTGTACATAATCCTGTAAATTTCTTTAAATACTTGAGCCTTTTCTGGGGTTAAGGAAGGAAGAAAGGAAGAAATAAAGAAGAGAAAAAGTTCCAGAGGAGAGTGGTTGATGAAGAAAAAGCCTTACATTTCCCTTTCTTCATCCATGTGAGTTTGATGCTTACAGGGTTGCTCTGGTAAACGTGTATAAAAATTTTAAGTGCTGCTTATATCACTAAGAAAGAAGATATTGAGTAGCCGACGACTGCCCCCAACCTAGTTTTGTTTGTTTAGCTTTACTTTTTTAAAGAAAAGGGAAAAAAAAGATATGTTCACAAAAAAATGGGTTTTTACATTTTCATTACTGAAAACAAAAATGTAGTAGCTACTCATGTTGCACTGAGCTTGCCAGTGGTGACTGTCAAGTAAAAATCCTATAATCCAGTTTGTTGGTTGTCGTCCCTCGCAGAAGACTGAACTGTTTTAGGACTATTTAATGAAATACCAAGTCGGGTGTTTTCAACATAATAAAAAGTGGTTGTCAAGTTTTTATGGCCTTACAATATATTTTATTCTGATGGGATTTTTTGGTTTTGTTGTTTCAGTTCTCGCTTTTTGTTTGTTTCTTCCATTTTCTACAGTATAAACTACTTGCTCACGGTGGGGTCTCTGGTGACTTAATTTATTAGTGCCGCATCTCGGCCTTTCCCTTCACTCGGAAAGAGAGTCTCATGTTGGTTATATTGACAGTTTTTTACTTTTGCAGTTTGTACTTAAGGTTTAATAAAAACTTACCGACAATTCACTGTCATGTCTTTCCAACCTGCTTGTCTCTTTTGTGTGCCGACGTTTGACATGACTGCAAGAAGAAATGGTTATAACCGCTTCGTAATGTGGATTTGAAGTTCTTATCTGGTAGTCGTAAGTAGTAGTAGTAAATAACGGGCCCTTTCACCCAAATTACAAAATCATTTTCTCATGTACCTCAAGTTGACAGTTGATTCGTCTTTTTGTCATTTTGCGGCAAAAATGCCAGAAATGAGATGGTTCCACCTTGAAATCTGAATATTTGATGGGATTTAGTCCTCTTTCATAGTCAACAGAGTATTTTGGGGTTTTAGATTGAAGAAAATTTGTGATGGACATGTTTTACTTTTTTTGCATGTCATAGACCAATCCAAACCAGTTGACAATGAAACTAATCATTAGTTGCAGCCCTAATTTAGCCTCATTGTAAACGGTCTTTATTGGGACTACTTATTTGGTAGAACATTGTTCCAGTTAAAGCTGTTGACAGCGAGGCCTGTGGATTGTCTAGCGTAATCGTGATGTTTTTGGAAAGCGACATTCTGGTTAGATATTTTTATTTTCTTTAGTGCTGTGAGCACCGTGAACAAGTTGAATCTGATAAAATTGCAAGCACCTTCATTGTATCGGGGTGTATTGTAACCCTAGATGCATCTTCATTGCTAGATACCACATGAGGTAAGTGAGGAAAAAATAAACACTTTTATGGTGTTGGTGTAATTTGGACATATTTACGCTTTCAGGACAATACAAATACAAAGGCCCGTAACGTGGCACTGTTGAGTTCCATAGCAAGCAGCAACAGATGTGGGATATGTTGGAAGTGCTCTTATGTTCATTTGACACAAAGCTTGTCACTCTATTCACACGCCACACATTGTGCATGTAGTTCTATAGAACCTTAATTAAAGTGCACAGGAGTGACTGTCATGCATCGGCCGCTATTTACTCTTCACAAAGAACACATCCACTCTCAGCCTTCAAATGTCATTTACTCTCAGCAGAACACTATTGCTTTTTCTTATTTTTCAGTAAAAAAAACAAAAACATTTAACTGTAGTAATGCATACATGGTCAAATATTACTCCCCAAGAGGAAAGTCCTGCATTTCAAAGTCCTTTTCCCCTCCTGCAGAACACTATCCATCTATCAGTTCTCTGCGCGTGTCAGCTTTCCGTTTGTAAAGAGACTACAAATCGAGAGTGAGCGCACAGGGACTGTTAACATGCTCAAACACTAAATGCTGCTCACATTTCATATTTTAACTTGCTCCTAAAATGCTTAGATGAAAATTAAACAATGCTGCGGGAGAAACATTTATTACCAACAAGTCAGAAATTGTAGGCAGAGGAAAATAAAGGAAGGATTAATGCTGTCACATTACACAAATGTCAACATTTCTGTACAAAAAAAAATCTGGATACAGTTTAAACCTTCTGTGTTGTCCAGTGCATAACACACCATCCAAACAGGGATTTGGTCCACGCTCAAAAGGAGAAGTTCACCCAAATATTATTGGTTAAAGGAATGGCAATGGGTAACTCTCCTGTGTGTGTGTGTGTGTGTGTGTGTGTGTGTGTGTGTGTGTTAAATCATCAATATCCTGATATCTGAACACCAGTCTGTCAGCTATACAGTACTATGTGGTATATACCCCACTGCCAGGTGACTGCCAGTGTTTATCAAAGCCAATGGAACAAAACTATAATCCAATTGGAAGTTTACACTTAAAATATTGCAGAAATGTGCTCATGGACCAGTTAAAGCATTGCAACGAGCTTTGGGGGTTCAGCTTATCCATAAAGTCATGAAAATTCATCCATGTGGCCCCTGCAGATCATTTGTGAAGTGATCTGTTATAGTAAAGGATTAAATCACCCAAATTATGACACACTAGGCTTTGTTAGCCCAGGTTTTGAGATATCAAAGAAACAGTTCCTGTGACAGAGGTGTGTGAATTGTGTCATTTTCCAACACTTTTAATGTGGAAAACGATAATTCTTTTAACTCTAATACATTGTGGGAGGAGCAGAAATGTCTGACAATGGATATGTCACAACCTGGGCAAATAAAACCAAAGCTATCTGCATGGCAAGATACTACTACAGGTTGGGGTGCTTGTTCCCCCCCCCCCCCCCCCCATTATTTGGGTGACAACATACAGTGATTTCATTTATGTAGCCTGCAGTAAATTAAAAAAACAATATGTCATAAACCTGTTTGTCAGCACAGAGAATGCTGAAGTGTTGCATGGAGCATGAAAACAAAGAACCGCAGAGGGACACATGGATGATTTTAGTGTATGCTTCTTTATGTCCCCATCACTTATTAGTAACAGGTCTCTCCTGGTCTCAGCATGCACAAACAGAAGAAACATAATATTTTAGCATTTTCTACATAAAGTCAAACTATTTGTGTGCATGTTAAGCCATTCAATGCTATAATGCTAAAGGGAACTCAGACTTATTTTACAGGGTTCAATTAGATTTTAAACCTCACATCAGTGGATTTTTAAGGCAAGGTCATGTGGCAGTTAGTGCAACCTCAGTGTATTTTCTTTCACCTTTGTTCTTTCGTATGAAAGGAATTTGAGAAGGAAGCCAATATTTTTGTACATGCTAGTCTGATTTCTCAGCTCGGTGTGTTTTGTGTTTAAATCCAGTCCCTCTCTCCTCAAACCTTTGGTCTGCTCTCCTCACAGTCTTTGCTGGTCTGCTCCTCTTGGTCCACCAACGCTGTATCGGGGTGCACCTCCTCTTCATCCAGTGTCACCACCACAGGGGGCCTCCTCCTCCTTCCTCCTCCTCCCCCAGATCCTCCAACGCCTCCGCCTCCTCCTTGCTCAGTCTCCTCCTCCTCCTCGTCTTCATCCTCCTCCCCGGCCTCTGTGTCCTGGCTGGCTGAGTCGGTGCAGGTGGATGAAAGGGAAGAAAGCTTGTGGCGTAGCTCAGCCTGGGTGGGAACCTGGAGACTGATCTCTGTGGTGAAGGACTCAACGTCTGGACCTGGGAGATAGAGGAGTCACTTGGATAACTTCAGACTTTATTTTAAAATGATACATACCAGGAAAGGCCGGGAGGGTGCAGTGGTACCATCAGATCAATTGGTAACAAGCATTGGTTAGGGGTATTATTATATATTATTATTAATGATTTATTTGCTATCTTGGACCAACAGCTGCAAATTAAAGGAGGGCGCTGCTCTGGTTGTTAGATTTATTTCATAAGTTTTGTTTAAGCTTGCAAGGATATGGCCACGCTCTGTTGCCCACAGACATAAAATGTAGCAGAGATTTACTTGCATCAAATTATTTTTAGACAAAGACGAGCTGTCAGTTAGATGCTGTAGCTTGTTCACCGTGACAAGAATGTTTCCAAGCAGATATGGACAGATGGTGTTGGTGCATTGTTCGTGTCAGTCATTTGAATCACTTTTTCAGCAAATTCTTTGATATTTATTAGTTGACTTTAGTATATTTAGTTTAGGTAGACCTATTTTCTTTGTGTGTGTGTGTATGTGTGTGTGTTTATGGCCACCTACCTGTGCCAGGTGAGGCAGCACTGTTGTCCTCCCCCCCAGAGTGCAGAAACACATCCAGGGCTTCGTGATCAGACATGTCCATCAGATCCATCTGCTCCAGCATGTCCACGTTCACCTCCATGGACGACATGCTTCCTATTGGCCCTGGACACAACACGGCACAGCAAGATATTAGCCTCGCACAATGTTAAAGCATTCAGAGTGCAGCGGCAAGGGGCTGAGTCCAGGAAGAGAGCTTTGAGCCTTTTTTTTCATTCCAGATTTTTGCCAAGCAGAAGCAAATGGGAGCACATTCAAGCTGGATGGCGGTTGAAATGGGTAAGCTTGTGTACACAGAACAGTTTGTTTACCTCGTGATCCAAAGCATACTGCAAATAATGCATTGGCAGGTGTCACTGTATGTAGGACGCTGCATGTGAAGGTGCAACAAGCAACATCTACAATATCATTAAAGAATAAGTTTTGTCCTTGTTTTGTGCAAAAAATGCATCCGTAAATTCAGCTGAAGCTAACATGAGGCTTCAACTGTCTGAAATAGTCAAATTTACGGGGCATCTTCCAAAGATAAAGTCATTTTTGAACAAAATAACCTCTTTGTGTTTTCCTTCAGTGTTTTCTTGCTGAACTGCTACTAACACAAGAAGGGACTTCCATACTAATACTAGACTGTTGCACAGAACGAGGACTATGAACTTTGTCCCCCATCACTTACATTGATGGGCACGTCAGTATTGTTTTAAGACAGACCTGAAACACCTGAACCCATCCTTTAAGTGGACAGATCCCAGAGGCTCTGAAGCAAAGAGCCTCCTGAAAGAGAATTAAAACGTACATATCCACTTTTTACCAGTTGCAGTTGGGATCAACCTTAAGCAGTCAACAATGCCAATCCTCATGATCCGCTGGTATGTCTAAATTTCAGGGCTGGGTAAAACACATTAAAATGAAATTCATGTACATTGGAGTGAAAGATTGACCTGACCATATAATGCGATGAACCCAGCACAAGTCCACTGAAGGTACATTAAGTAAGATTGGAAAGTGGATTCCATTTAGAATCCACACTATAATATGTAAAACAGATGAACGCCACACAGACATGTTCAACATAATGGTAAGTGTGGCTGAAATGTGGTCTGTATTGTCAACAAAAATCTTCTGACATGCAATGAAGCAACAGTCTCTTATTTTGTGTTGATGTTCTATATGAACATGAATGTGGCTGAGCCAACATTAAAACGGGCAAACTAGCACTCCTCTTACACACCAGCTAATGTGCTAACTACTGCAGTCCTGGATTCACCACCTTGCAGGGGCACAAACGGCCCTCCTGTTCACTGTCATGATGCGCTGCATGCGTCACAAACAGCCAGTCAGTGCACTGTGGGGATGGAGGGCATGGAGGGAGGGCATGGACAAAAGGGGGGGGTGGAGTTGTTGGCACAAGAGGAAGAAGGGAGATGAATGGCCGGCGCACAGCAGTGAGAGAAGATGCCATTGGCTACCGTACCTCAAGGAAATGAGGAGAGCAGAGGAGGGCGGCACAGGGAGGGAGAGCAGAAGTGTGAAGAAAGAAAGAAAGAAGGGGAATGTTATTTCCCATGGAGACTGCCCCAAAAGTCTTCCAGTCCTTTACATAGCAACACATGAACAAAAGACCACACACACACAGACACACAAGTGAGTGTCATACTTTCAGATCACTCAGCTTTGGCAATTCATCAGAATGTCCACAAATGTACTTATAAACTTATAAACACACACACTCAGATGAATTTAAGGCATATGCACACACAAATGGAGATTTTGTGTATTATTTAAACAAACACATACACATTTTACACAGCGATGCAGTAACGTGAACATTTTCCTCCTCTCTCTTTCTCTGTGGAGACAGCAGCAGTGGTTTCTGTGACACATCTTAGAGGAACTAAGGTCTAATGCTCGCTAATGAATTCTCAGTATGCGGCCTCTTCTCGTGTGCGATTCCACATCTCGCCAGTCAGCCACGCAATTACCGCCACATAGCAGCTATTCAGCCTCATAAAACAGTATGGAGGATGATGATTCGGTTTTCAGTCCCGGACGGAGCTGTCTTTCCTGCACGTGGACAAAAATAAACAAATGTGCACACACACACACACACACACACACACACCACAGCTATGTTGTGAACGTCTTGGTCCAGAAATCACTGCGTTGAGAACATCCTTTCCATGCGACTGCCTCTAACATGTTCTTCTTTTAGCCCTACTGTGACCTTGCCTAAGAGGTTCCCCTGCTGTTTTTGCCTGCAGTGAGATTGCAGTGTGTGTGTGTGTGTATGTGTGTGTGTGTAAAAGAGAGATGCAGAGCCATTTCTTCTCTCAGTTTATTCTCAGTGTCTCCAGCTGTAGCATTGATCTTCAGTGGCGCCGCCCTGCTGTAGGGGTTTGTAGCTGCATGATGGATAATAAGTCACAGTGTGCTGTGTGCTATTTGGCTCTCACATCGTAGCCTTATATTCAGATGTTCACCAGAATTCTGATGTGAGCCTCCTCTGTAACCAATTTACATTACCGGAGTTCTTCTTATAGCAGTTACGGCTGGTTGAGTCTAATTCGGCTGTTGTGGATCTTTGTCAAGCAGCCCACATGCTTGCCTTTGTACTGCGAATCACATCATCTGAAGTGTGAAGTCTAAATGTAAACGTCTCCTCTGTCGTTTTAGCATAAATGAATGTAGACCAGACAGGATCCTGACAAGCCACTGGATAATGAGCTGTGAGCATTTCACTCACTGCTTCGGTTTTGTCACGGAGGTCCGTTAAGAGAAAGGGCTGCATTGATAAAAAGAAAACGCTGTTTTGAGTGACAGTGACAACAAAAGTCTCTCACATTCTCTCCCTCTCCTCTCGCTCCATCTCTCCTCCTTCCTCACTGCTCCACAATCCTCTCCAATAAGCCATTTCCACGGGGTTAAGGGAGTAGGACAGGTGAGTAAAAGCAGAAGAAAAATCACATTACAAAGTCTGGGCCAGTCCAATAGATCAGCATATCCTTTGGGTATTTTAGCACGGGCGTTTGGCATTAATACATGGGGTAAACTGCAGCAGAATTCTATTACATTCCCAGTGGAAGACTACATTTATATGGTGCGGTGGCATTTTTCAAAGTAATGGCTCTACTTGTGTGTTTAGCGACAGGCACTCGGAGTGTGGAGCCTCGCTGCAGAAAGCTATTATGGCTCAATCTTGTGATCTGCAGCTGAAGTGTGAAGGTTTCGGCTGATGGTATCAGGACTGGAATTAATTCATTTGAATGCCGGATGGCTTTTGCGTTCAACCTCGAATGAGTTACAGGCACCACAACCTAAACCTCAAGTCAACATTTTCCTTTTTTCCTCTGACCATAAGAAATGCCAAATTTCAAGCAGTTTAAATACGATCAAAGAGCATGGCTGTGGCATCTGTGAAGAACCTCTGACTTCCGCGCTCCTCCTTCTCACCTCTCCTCTCAGCGATCTGCAGGTAGCCGGTAGACAGGTACTGCTCCATGTCCTGCTGGAAGGCCTCCTCAAAGAACTTCTGCCTCTCTTTCAGCTTGACCTGAGGGGGTGGGAGCCCTCCCTGCTCTGCCCCAGGGACTCTCTGTGTATGCTCCGCATCTAGCTCCACTAGGGGGAAAAAACACCAAAAGGTTTGTGGTTAGTTAGTAGCTGGATATGAGACTGGAAATCACCTGAAGATGCAAACCTCCACCAAAAGTGAACAGTTCCTACAAACAAAACAAACACAAAACAAAATACTTAAGATTCATAGTCACATCTAAAAGATCGCAAATGCAGGGTGTCTGAAATCTGAATAACCCATAAAATCCGTTCAGTTTTTATTTGACTCAAGGTCTACTCGCTGTTTTCTAAACTTAATGGAAATCTATTCTGAATTTTTTTCTCTTGCTGGCAACAGACATACAGGAAAGGAAAACATTGCCTTCCTTTTGAGTACAGAATACAAACATAACTTACTTCTCTGACCATAATTCTTTGATCTGAAATTAGTGCTATGGCAGATAGAAATCAGGCTGGGGACAGTCTTCACTGAAGCAGAACGATGTAGAGCTTAGTGCTCCGCAGCAGTCACATATTCTGCGCTGCTCCCCAACCCTCAGTAACTCAATACTCTGTCTCCTGTGAGCTGCACAGGAGGGACCACCCTCGCTGAAGTCTCTGGCATGCAACCCCCTCTGCTGCACGCACGTCAGTAAAGATTCATCTCCTGCTGTCTGTATTCTCAGTCACGCTGTGGCATTAAAGGGAGGTTCATCACTGCTCTATAGGAAAATAAATGACTATTATGTTTGTTGTATTCTCTCTTGAATTTAAGGATCACAAGGTCATTCTTTTATTGTCTGTTACCGACTTTGACATTGTTAGAAACTGAATGTTTAGCTTTAAATTGTTAAATTGCCTCGTCTGTCTCCAATTTAAAATTTGCTATTATTTTACAAAATGTCTGCAAAACATCCACTGGTTGCATATAAAAATAAGGGGATGACTTAACATGCTGAACAGTGATTCCTCAATGTGCCTGGCTGGACAAATTTACTGTTTACTGGATTCTTATTGGTCCATGCTGAACAGCACACTTGGCCCTGTCCAGGCAATTTAAGACATCTGGGTAGTCATAGTGGACAGGACAGGAGAGGGCGGAGCATATTCAAGAGACGGGGTGATAGAAGGCATGACCCTGCAGATAGAGAAACGGTGTGTGTGTGTGTGTGTGTGTGTGTGTGTGTGTGTGTGTGTGTGTGGACATGGCTGCTGCCTGGAGTCTCTGACAGGCTGTCTCTTTAGTTCTCTTGTCTCCCTCTGATAGATGGCAGAATTATATAAGACCACTCGCTGATATTAACCACTGTGGCAAGAGCCAGGCCACTACATAGAACATGTCAGATTGTCCCACATCTTTGATCCTGGTTTTATTTGGACAAACTAACACCCGTCAAATTTAGGGAGTGATGGGTTAAAAACATCTGTTCATTTTCTCCATTAGACATCTACCGTCCTCGACAAAATGAGTCAAGAATGTTACACGCCCTCTTCCACTGTTCAAAGCTGTTTGTATATAATTACGCCAATGTCTGGATTTAGCCACCGTGGCCATTATGAGTCAATTTGGAGCGTTTCACGTAACAAAGGTATTCGTCAAGAGCTGCACACTGTTCAGTTGTGACATATATTTACTACTGCTGGCAGAAGTAAATATATGTTACTACTGACACAATGACCACAACTACTTTTTTTCAGATGAAAACCATGGAGCATAGAAATCAGACAATTCAAATGTTACACTTGAAATAGTCAAAAAAGAAGCTGCATCTTCTTGATGCCAACACAAATGGTTTCACATCTAAATGTTTTAATTTAAATTTACGACTGCTTCTATATTCGTACATACTGTGTGTAAATGCAA
>JAVQJL010013208.1:0-14261 GCA_036024295.1 Nannoperca obscura
AGATATTTTCCCCATTTGTAAACACTCAGTTTGAACTTTTTAACATACACAATCATTTATCATTAAAGAGATTGTTATTTCATTATTGACTTATTTAGTGTACTTTTGTTATACAATAAATACGTGTCATGGATGTTTTTGAGTATTTTTCATAAGAATGTCTTTTTGTTTCCTGTCAGATGCACAAACACGTCTGATGACTCATATTGACCTCAAGTGGGAGGCAACAAACCAAAGTTTCACAGTGCCAGGCTCTTATGTTTTTACCAAAGAGGGGAAAAACAAAAAACACTTAAATTTCTGAACCCACCCAGACATATTAACAGGTATTTTACACTTTGTGATATTAAAAAAATAATAATAATGTACTTGTATAAGTTCTTAGAGAAACACATGGTGCGTTACCTTGGTGACTGAGCATGATGTTTTCAGGTTTGAGGTCTCGGTAAATTATCCCATTAGAATGGAGGTGACCCAGGGCCAGTGTGATCTCTCCTAGATAGAAACTACACAGAAATGATTTTAGTTCATGACCAAGAGTAAACCAAAAACAGGAACCACGATGAAGATGTGCAAACGGGGGAAACTGCGAACTTGTAGCATCCTTACCAAGCAGTGTCCTCCATGAAGATGCCTTCCTTCTCCAGCTGCATGAACAATTCCCCTCCTGGTGATACACAACAGTACAGACGATTAAGTGAGGTGGCATCAGAGAATCTTCCTCCCATTCATTCATTCAATGGCCCATTCATCCATCTGTTCCCCTTCTATCCCTTCAAACAACCTCAGGATGTGATAAAGGGTCTCCACTCCTTTTATCTCCTTTTATCTCCATCCCGTGTCTCTTACCGCTCAGACACTCCAGTATGAGGTAGAGTTTCCCTCCTGTCTGGAAGGCGTAGAGCAGATCCACGATGAACGGGTGTCTCACCGTCTCCAGAATCTCCCGCTCTGCTCGTGTGTGGGCCGTGTCTTTAGCATTACACACAATCTTAGCCTGAAGAAACGAACAAGACAAGTGAGCACCGTGCAGGGTTGACAGAGGCAAAGGAGGGGGCAAATAAAGAGAGGGAGTGGGAAAGGGAGGAGGACAAACGGTTTAGAGAAAAGCGTGAAGGATAAGTGGAAAGAGAGGAACAACTTCACGTACTGTTTATCTGAGAATGTATGTCTTAAGAGGAAGCTGTGGGCTGTGACAAAGTACCTTTTTCAGGACCTTCATGGCAAATATTTTCCCCATCTGAGCACCTTGAACCTTCCTCACCTGGAAAACCTGAAAAACAGAGAGAAACAACATTGTTGTTGTACAACTTAGTGTTTATGTTATATGAACATATGTTACTGTCATGGCATAACGTTTACAGCACCCCCGAGGACACTCCCACCCAGTGAATTATCAATATGAGCTGCTCCGCAAATTAGAAATAGCACCTTGCTGATGGATCATGTTCCTTCTGTTCAACTCACATTAAACATGAATACATCCAAGGGCACATTTACAAAGACAATATTACTTCATGTTGTCTTCTGGGATTAGTTTTCTACGTAGTTATGAATAAAAAACACAAGGACAAAATGACAAATGCACCTTTAAACAAGTGTCAAGAGGTGTGTATGTATGTATGTATGTATGTATGTATGTATACACCAGCAGGCCCAATCACACATACACACCTTGCCATAGGCTCCTTTCCCCAGCACAGTGAGGAGTTCAAAGCAGTCAGGTCCAACTCTCTCACTGTCTCTGTTGACACTTTCACTGGTCAACTCCACCTCTTCTGTCTGAACACTGGGATGAGCATGACACAGAGACGTAGCAGCATTGGAAGAAGTACATATTAGTGCCATATCAGCTCATCTTTAGGGGATTTGATGGTGAATTCAACTTACTTCTCTGGTTCTGTCACAGTGAAGTCACAGACTTCATCCTACAGGCGGATGAAACGGCAAGCCGCTGAGGTTAAACTGCGTTATAATAACAAGCTCGACTTGTGTCGGCTTGTGTAAGTATACCACAGAGAGGCCTTACGCAATCAAAATGTGCCTAAACCAGAAATAAACTAATGACAGTGTGACTAAGTGAATTGTTTCCTCATTTGCATGCATCTGAGGTATCAACTGATCGGCTGTAGTCTTATTAATGATTGGGACACACACACACACCTCTGTATCACTGACGTCCTCAGTCTCCAAGTCTATGTCGAACACTCCTGCCATCCTGAAACAGAGACGGTACCGACAAACAGTCTGCTGGAGAGGCTCATTAACGCTTTCACCCCAGTGAGGAATGTAGCAGTGCTGTCCAAACACGACACATAATCACCTGAGCAACGAAGAGGCCAAACTGTTCACAACAGACAGCAGCTTTTACAGGAACACCACAGTCATACGTACCTTAATTTGTCAGATATCAATTCTGCGAAAAACAGATAATCCAAAGTGTTATATGTTGATATCTACAAACAATTTCTCAAATGTACTACATCACAACATATATTCATTTCACTATCTGAAATTAGATGTAGCATGATACAGGATTTTAACCATATTACTTGCCCCTATGCCAGTACACAATCTGAATGTATCGCAGAAACAGCCCAAAGATTGTTGGAAGACATCCTAAGATCTTTCCAACTAAAGTCCTTTGACCATTAGTTTGCACACTGACCCAGTCACCCAAGCAGTGTTGAGGGCTAAACATTACAGTGTTTAGTAAACGTGTGTGGGTCTAAACACAACCAAACGTTAACCTAGCCTCCACCAAAGCAATTGCTTTTATTACGCCAACAACGACTGTACGCTTGCTGGGGGCGCTTCTTTTTATACTTTTACTCTTTATAAAACCATCCCTTACCGGTTAAATCTGGATGCAAACGTGAGCGAATCAGGCGGACAGCTGGTTTGACAGCTAGCGAGCCAACAGGCATGCTAATGCTAGCTAGCTAGCTAACGTTTGACCGGTTAACGCTACTTATCCTCTGGTTTTAAAAGCGAAGCGGTTTTTTTTTCTTTACACACAAACAGCTGATGCCATCATTTCCCTTGTCACACTAAAAAAACTAACCGGCAACACAGAGCTGTTTAGGTTTCCTTCATGCTCCTCTGCCCAGCATGTACGCCCCGTGCTGCTGTTGTTGTTGTCGCCGTGTGTCGTTGACCTTTAACCCCGACACGTCATCAAAAGGTCCTTAAAGGAAACACTGGTGTTAATGCCTGCTACCAAAACTACAACTACCAGCAACATATAATACTACTACTAACAATATTGTGCCATTTAATTACAATGATTAATAATAGGAATTATTATGATTATTATTATTGGTAGTAATGGATTATCATAATATACTGTTTTGCTAGCTCACTAGCTTATACTTTATTTATATAAGCTTGTTGTGAGGGCTTTACTGACTGATGGCAGCACCTGCAGCTAGTTAGTTCTGTTAGTTGGTTCATTGTTAAAATATTGGTATTGTCCTGTTTGCTGGATTTATAGTTTGGTTTGTCTTTGTTTGTGAAATGATCTGATCCTTGTGTGGTCAGTTTTGTCTCTTCACTTGTTGTTATGTTATCATAGCCTGGGTTTTGTTGTATAGTTTATCTCTTTTATGGGCCTTGAACGTTTGTTGCATATTCTGTTCTCAGGGTAAATGTGGCTTCAGATGAACAGATCTTTGTGTTTTTTTGCTTCCCTTGAGGTCAACATTCAAAGTTTTTTTTTGTGTTGCACCTGTTATTCATCTTAGTGCAGTTCAGTGCTTCACATGTGTAAAGTAAGGCAACAGAAGATTAATGCAAACCAAAAAGGATTATAAATATGACAAAATAAAAGTGACTTTAAAATGAAAGAACAATATAAAACCAGTTACATAGATAACACCACAGTAAAAGATGAAAATTTAATTATTACTGCTTGAAGCTTGCTCAAATGGAAAACTTGTTTCCTAGCCAAACCGAAAGAGGTTACAGGTAAAGAGAAGTCAAAACATAAAAGTGGGTCATCAGTGGAAAGTTAGAAAGGAAGTGTGTGTGGTTTGTTAGACCATGAATCACCACCACGGACAAGGATGAGAAAAAATAACGGTACAAGAAGATGAAGACTATCGGGAGTATGACGATTCTTTTTTGTGAGTAAAACATGTACCCTATAATATACCATCATTTCTGATAAACAGGCAGAAAGTAAGAACATTTCACTTGTCGCTGACAGTAGGTGATGGTTGAGTTAGATGAAGAGACTGATTACAGTGACAGGCAGCTTGATTGGTGTGTACTGACTTTGGCAGCGGGATGGTTCTGTTTATTGTTCGTTTTTCTTTGGTCATTTTAAATGTTGAATGGAGGCAAGTTGATGATAATGTAATAATAATAGTAATTGTTTTATAAGAGTGTAATCTCTTTCTTGAGAAAAAAAGGTGAAGATAAACAATATAATACAGTAAATGCTCTATTTAGCACCTATAATATAGGTGAAATACAGTTATTGTAAAGAAGTGTAACAGAAACAGTTATAAAAACATTTATATAAAGTCCATTTATCCACATGGTTGAAGGAAAATATTGAAAGTTCCTTTGGATAAAAGCTTCAACTTAATAAATGTAATTTAATGCAATGTTGCTAAAATGTGTTAGCTCTGAAACTGAATTGTTATCATGTCCGTTATTAAACTCAGCAGACCCAACAGGTAAAGTTGATGTCCATTGGATCCACAGGGTTTTTCACCATAGCTGGGTTCTGGGTGCCGCTCGTTCCTGCAGATGAGGTCCAACATGTCGAGTTCGGTTCCACAGTCACTTTGGGCTGTAACATGTCCTACCTTTATGATACAACATGGCTTAAGCAACGCACAAATCTCACCCCCGCTGTGGTTCTCTGTGCCAGCCTCAGAGAGGGACGACCAGTTCAAGGTAATACGCTATTTAAGTACTGTTTGAACAAATATGGAAACATGAAAAACTGGGAGGAACAGAATTATGTGATATGCCTTCAGCTGACTAGAACTTTTTGCTCAGGGTTTAAGATCAGCCCTCGTTTCTCAGTGGAGTTGTTGAGACGATCTCTGGCACTGAGGATCACTAGTGTTGAGGAGGGAGACCTGGGGCTGTACTACTGTATTGCCAATGTGAACACACGTTTAACAGTTGGGAGAGGAACCGTGCTTCAAGGTAAGAAAATATATTTAGCATTGTGTTCAGTGCGCTCTTCTCTTGACGTGGGATGTTCAGATTCTATTTTATGGGTTAAAACATGGATGGAAGTTCCCAAAACAACAATTGCAGGCGAGTGAACCAGCAGTGCAAACATGCTAACTCATTTCTGGGTCTTAGGATTCATTCCTGCACCACTTTATACAACCAGAGGAGTTGCAGAGCAGCTGGTTTCAGGAAATGTGTGATTATATGAGGATACAGTGAGATTTCTTTGAATACAGCTTTAATAATCAGCTCTCAAAATATAAAGAAAAAGTACCTTTAGCCTCAGCTTCCTTGTCTCTCTCTGTATTTCCTCAGTTCCCTCTCCAGGTTCCTCGTCTTTTCTCTTTCACCACTGGTACTGTGTGCTTGTGGGTTTGGGGCTGCTGATTATGGTGCTGGCTGTTTTCATCACCCACTTTGTCATCCACCGTAAAGCCAAGTCAAAGAAGGAGACCACCAACAAGACCCACACTGCTAACAGCTTCCAGGAAGACTAAACTACATTCAACCACACATAAACAACAACAACAACAACAGCAGCAGCTAATGATTCAGACCTTTTTCACAGCATACATCTGAACTGGTCCCAGCAGGGAAAGCACCGCTGCCACTAGTAACGTTTCTGAAGGCCCTGAAACTGGTGATTTTGTGACTGTACCTAGAAGATCACGTGAAGGTGCTTTTTGTTACTTTGGTCCTTGCTGGAACAAAGTTCCTGTCCACAATTGTGTCTGTGTTTAAACTGGAAACCTTTTGTGTCTTCTCAGGCTTATACTTAGTTACTGTATGTGTTTTTATATACCTGTAGCCTATTTTCTGTCTGTCTGTGGAGACTTGCCTCTCTTCAGCTCCAGTCCAGCTCAGCAGTGTGCAACACTAGCTAACATTAGCTTAGAAATGCAGCCTGCTAATGTCAACAAACTGCTGGTGTAGGTCCCAGGTTCATTAAGGCTCCTCAAGCTGTTCTGTAAATTGGCTAGCTGTGCATTTGCAAATGACTTTATCAGCTAATGTTATGAAGCAACCATCGACAGACCCATGCAGCGTAACAGTTTCAGCTAGCTGGCCAACCTAAGCTTGCATACTCGCTAATATTGTCAATAGCAAAATATGATATGTTAGGTGGCTAGCATGTCAAATTACTTCACCAGCTAAGGTGAGCCATGATAAAAAATGGTGTTGAAAGAACTCTATATAGTACCTTTAAGTATGCAGAACCACTAATAAATTCCACTTGAGTCTAACAGTTTATGTTGATTCACCACAATTAGTTTTAATATTTAGCACTGAATATGTCCGTGTATATATAGAAAGTTAACAATAATGTAAAAGTTGTGAAGATTAAATGTATCAAGCGTATTCTCTGGTATCCTGATAGGTCTATTTAAAAATCAACTCCACTATAACTTTAGTAAAAGGAGATGTCACAGAAGATGGAAACATTTAATAACTAAATTATGTCACCCAAAAAATCCTCTTTTTGTTTAATTTGTTGCTACAACAAATTGGTCAAATAACTATCTTTCATTTCCTCCTATCTCCTAAAATGAATGTAGTCCGTAAAGAATTCTTCATAATGAATTATTAACAAATGTACATTTTATAGTGTGGAAATTAACTTGAACCACACTTCTTATTAAAAGCAAATGTGAAAAATGTAAAATACAACGTTAATGTTACGGTGCCATTCAGTATTTGTGAAAAGGTGGCTATGATATTGAATAAATTAAGCATTTCATTTATTTATGTTATCACTTTCTTGTATTTATTTTGTGTATCCGCTGTTTTCCACAGATGTTATGTAAGTTGTTGTTAATGATAATTTGTTTTAAACGAAAAAGGAATTTTAGGCCCCAGCGAGATTTGAACTCGCGACCCCTGGTTTACAAGACCAGTGCTCTAACCCCTGAGCTATGGAGCCCTTGATATTACTAAGTGACGTCACATTTCCCTAAATAGTTGGCTTCTGTGCGTTGTACCGATGTAGTAATACTGTGAATATATATATGTGTGTATTTATATATACACATTTTTTTGTTTAAAACAATGGATAAAAACCAGACGCTGCCCCGCAGTGCACGCTGGGTAAGCCGACATTGTCCTAAACAGAAACAAGCAGTAAAATAGAAAAATCCGTAGGAGCCAGATATTAAACAGACAATAGATACGGTAATAAAGTTACAAGCACACCTGTAAACTATTAATCTGTCGAAAAACATTGAACACTAAACGTAAAAACAACAGAATGGATGAGATGATTCTGCGTCCACCAGGTGGCAGCATGCGACCACCTTCAGAAAGACTACAACAGGCTGACTGTGGAGGCCTCGGGGAAGACATAAGTTTCTTTTAATTAAAGTACCATAATGAGAACATGGCTTTAATCACATTCCACTACCACGCGCGTACAGTGGTGTCACGTGATGGCAGAAAAGACAAAAGTCGAATAAAAGCATGTGAAATGGGTCAAATGAAGGCGTGTGAAACAGAAGTCGGTGGTGCCGCAGGGTGCTTCAAGTGTTTTGTTAGCCCCGCTTTCTATTGGCTGTCTGCCCCCCCATCACCGTGGGGGTTTCTGGGCGTGGTGAGGGGGTCGGGGGCCGCTGGCTGTCCTCCCTGAAGCCTCACATCACGTTTTCTAGCCACAAAGTAAAAGATGGACGCGTCAGAATAAACATGGCACGGTTTCTTTCAACGCTCCGCGGACCTGCCGTCTCCCTCCCCGCAACCCAGTAGAGCTGTTTTATTCTAAAGAGACGGAGAGGGGGTTTGAGCTTTGAGGGAAAGAAAGAGCCATGGTGGAACCGGAGAGGACCAGAGGGCAGGTTTAATTCATGAAGAGGTCTGGGACGATCCTGGATTTGTGTCTTGGCCGAGGAGAGCGGACCCAGGAGTTCACATCAACAGGTGAGTGTTTGATTCAGGTGCCTGCAGACTCGCAGGCGATGGAGCGGCTGAATAACCCGCTGCACGTGGACTTAACCAAGTGTTTGCAGGAGGAACTGGAACAAAGTTCAGCTGCTACACGATCTCACTTCTAGCACATGAAAGCAAAATGTTAACTTAGCTGCATGTGTGGTATAAATCTCCCGGGAGGCGGACCGGTTGAACCGGTTCGGGTATGACCCGGGCAGGAGAGTCGTTCCCACTGAGGTTGCGCTGTTGGAAGCAGCCACTACTTTCTCAACACTTCGGTATGCAACGCCCCAAACTCCGGGAGAAAAACACCCGGGAGCTGCTGTCTCCACCCCGCCGAGGCTGGACCTGTGACTGTAGACACGCCAAGCTCACGCAAAGTATTTATTTGTAACGCACCGAGGAGATTTCTTCCACCGAGCGGGCAACAACCCCGCAAAACGCAAAAAGGCCGTCGCTGGATAATAAACGAGTCCGCGGAGCAGCTGTGTTTGTGTGTGTGTGTGTGTGTGAGGACTAGCTAATAGAAACCACAGATACTTTGCTCGCTACATTGTCTGCTGCTGCTACAACACTGTTACAGCGCTGTAACAAAGACAGTCGAGCGAGGACCGTGATTTCCGTCTTCCGCCGGCCATGCGAGGAGCTCGGGTCTCCGCGGAAGAATGTGTCGTCTTCCCCCGGCGTTAGCCGAGCCGCGGCTCCATGTAAGACCCAGAAAAACAACCCGAGATGGCTTTGATTTCGCTTTTATTGATTAACCACGAGGGAGAAAGACACTCCACACACCCAGAAAGGACCAGATTCAAACTGATATCGAAATGAAAAGGCTGCTGCGGGCCACCGTGTCCGCGGTGCTTGGCCTCTGCTTCTGCTTCATTTCGCCAAACACATCCCGCACCCATCACCGAGGGGGCTCGGCGATCCTTCCCGCTAACAAATGAGTGTTTCATCCTTCCTTTCCTCTCCAGGGCCAACAGTAACAGCATGATCCTGGCCTCTGCCGTGGTGGTGTGGGAATGGCTCAACGAACACGGCCGGTGGCGGCCCTACAGCCCCGCCGTCTCCCACCAGATAGAGGCGGCCATCCGGAGCAGCGACCCCCGCGGAGGGAGCGTGGTCCTCGGCCAGGTGGACAACCGGCTCTCGCCGTACATCATAGATCTCCAGTCCATGCACCAGTTCAGACAGGACACAGGTAAGAGGATGTCATGTTTGTGCTTTTTATTGAGGGCCCAGGGCCGAGACATGTAGAAGAGAAACTTCAATAACTGCCTTTAAAATGGTGTTAAGTTTATTAAGTAAACAACACGTTGTTTGTGCATTACTGTACAATCAGTGTGTGGTTTGCTACATGATGGTCATGTCAATAACCTCCATGTCCCACTGCCCACCAGACCCGGCCCTGGATTTATTCTATACTTTGCAATATGTAGAGATCCACCTCAAAAAGTCTGGTTTTATAGTTTAGTACTTTACATTTCTACATCTGGGTCGAAGATATTACACCAAATGGAGACTGCAGAGCTCCACATCTGGTTATTTTCAGTGTAGCTTTGACACTTTGACTAAACTGCGGACCAGAAGAATGAGTTTAGATGTTTTTCAGCTGATCCCATGAATGTGTGTGTGGGTAAAAAGAAAAGACGGATGTTTTTTGTTGTGGTTGGGCTTTTAAATGAAACCTACATTGACAACAGCAAAGTGTGAGTGATGTATCGGCGTGTTTTCCTGCTGTGCTAACAGTCATCACTCCTGCAAACAAAGCCAGAACATGAGCAGAAAACTTGTTGTTGTAGTCAGTTTGAGAGTGATGGCAGGCTCCAGTCCGGTGGGGACACTTGGACCACAGCACTGAAATAAGAGTTAAAATACAAAGATGTGTTTTTCATGGATAGTTTTCTCTGGGCGGGTAAATGTGACCTTCCTGATACTCTACATGCAGGTTTAATGGGATTACAACCAAACACATATTATACAATGTACCGTATGTGTCACGTAAAGTAGGTCAAATGACCTCTGACTGGAAATGCTCTCCATGGACAGGGCAGTGTCACAACAGCACATGCTTTTTGGGTTTTTACACATAGTTACCAACACTTGTAATGATCCTGTGGTAGAAATAAATCTGATGGAGGAAAACATGCTGAAATAGATACTCTTCATCAGTTGTTTCTCTCTTTAAACTCTTGCATTGTGGAACACAGAGAGAAAGTGTTATTCAGTGGAATTTATACACAGAAGTTGTCCCAGAGTGTACTCTTTAAGTGTGTGTGTGTGTGTGTGTGTGTGTGTGTGTGTGGCTGATTCAACAGTGTGATGGTGCGCAGCAGCTGCAAATGACCATGCCACCACAGAGTTAGCTGCATTCTTTAGCCCTTATCCTCTAGCACTGAACACACACACACACACACACACACACACACACGCACGTAGCAGCTGCACACTCCTGACCCGAAGAAACAGAGTGAGACCTTGATTCTTTGGAAAGAAAGGAATATTTCAAGGCCTAATGAGCAGAGAGTTCACTTTAGTCGTCCTCCCCCCCCCCCTCTCTCTTGTACAAGTGTTTAGTTTCGTCAATAGGCAAAAGTCCCAAGGGCCTTTCGGTTTTGGCTCTGACATGGGAAATATACGGCTGTGTGTGTGTGTGTGTGTGGGGGGGGGGGGTGCAGAAGGAGGAGTGAGAGGGGTTGTTGCAGAAGGAGTGCGATAATTGGGGAGTCTGTATTCTTTCTCTCTCTCTCTGACTTTCGCTCCTCCACCATTGTTGGATTTTGTTGAACAGATGTGAGTTACTCCATTGTAGCTATGACACACACACACACACAGACACACACGGGGTGAGGGTAGCTTCGAGAAGCAGACCAGACCTCCGAGGGGGGGTTAGGTTTTGGGGGCCGAAAGAGAGCAGTCAAAGACAGAGTTGGCTTCAAGGAGCCAGCTCTGGGGTCCAGGGTCTGCTGAGCTCTGGGGTCCAGGGTCTGCTGAGCTCTGGGGTCCAGGTTCTGCTGAGCTCTGGGGTCCAGGGTCAGATATCAGCTGTGGAAAACTAACGTACTTTTGAACGCATGAAGACAGATTTGTGTGTGGATTCACTCGGGCAACTTGTGTTTTGTTGCGTCAGCCACACCCACAAAGAGGTTATTTTCAGACCGAGATAACAACGACTGAATTGGTTATTTTGAGTCACGGCAGTCCTACAAAGTGTGACATGAGTAGTGAGACTGCGATGGCACCCTAACACTGACTGGTAGTCACATCTTTGAAGGACAGGCTGTAAAAAGAGGTGGAGTGGTGGGATTCTGCTTCATCGTGTGTGCCTGGGAGCTAACGCTAGCTGGCCAGCTGTCTGCAGAGAGGCACAAACATCAGGAGCAGGTGGAGAGTGGGAGTCTCTGCTCCAGCAGCTGTGTTGAAGCATATTAAAGTGTGTGTCCGTGATACACGTATCTGAAGCCATGACACTTTACTTCATGATGATAAATTAAAGCTTTAAAGCCATAAAGCCATAAAATAGCATAAGTAAAATATATATAAATAAGTCACATGGTAAAACAAGTACACGTGATGACATGCAGTCACACTTCTCAAAATAATAGGTACTGAAATAAATTTAGTGCAAAGGAAGTAGCAGCCAGTAGTAACAATATTATACTATGAAAGTGTATTTGTGTGTTCTTTCTCAGTCAACAAGACATTTTTACATTAAAAGTGTGAAATCTAAAAAGGTTCAATAAGACATTGAAAGAGCTGCAGATTCCAAGTTATACAGACTCAAAAAGTGGATTTGATTTTGGATTAAGATTTGATAAATTGTCATCAGACCTCCGTCCTCATCAAAGACGCCGAAGCAACACACAGAACAGAGCGTGACGATGTTTTCAGGAGGAGTTCAACATGTTACCTGCTGCGTTTCTCCCGCTGTGGAATGAACAGGCTGGATGTGACCACTTTGCACAGGAGCTTTCGGAGGGTTTGCGTGCTGGTGGAGTCTACGACGCCTCAGTTTGACTCCACTTTAACCCAGAAAGCAACAAGACGACCACGTCTGTCTTTACGGTCGTGTATGAAGGTGTAGAGCGCCATCGTGCTGGAGGAGGCCAGGTGTTGTCCTCGCCTCGGAGCAGAGTGATGGATGAACGCCTGGCAGACGCTCCCTGCACCGCCACCACAGATCGCCCCGGCGCCGAGCTGACGGCTCGCAGTGTGAAGGGAACGCCTCCGGGCCTCGCGGCCTCTCTGTGAACGCTTTGTGTGTTTGGTGCGACGAGTGGCAGCCCACGCTCCCACAGACCTCACTGCTACAAGCGCGTGGTGTCCCTGCACTGCACGGCCCAGAGACCAGCCGGCTGGCACACACACATATCATAGATGTGTAGAGTCGCACTACGTATGGAATCGGGAGTCCGCGAAATCGTATGAACTTGACTTCCTGTGATCACACAGTAACCGACCTGTAGCTCGAGAGGGAATCTGAATCAGTGCAGAAGTCGCTACAGAAACTGTGTATATTAAACACATCGTGGGGTCTAAAGGCTTTGGTTCCTCTCCTGTAGTTTGGTGTGAAACAGGAGTTCATGTTGGGAGGAGCTCCTCTTGAACACTGATGCTTGATAGAAACGGCAGCAAATGACTCGCCCTCTTTGAAACGCCTAAATTCAAACCTCTTGGACTGCAGCCGCGAGGAGAAGGCTGTGGTTTTATTAATGGGAATGAAAGAAATGATAAATAATAATCTGATGTAAATGCTTCTCTGAAAAACAGGAGAAATATATGTTTAGTTGTTTTTTTTACTTTGGGGGCTTCTTTTTTTCTTGATCCTGTTGCTCGTCTCGTTCCAGCTGGTCCGGCTGAAGGAGACTCATTCCCAGATCCCCCCCCACCCCCCCTGGGTGTTAGGGTCATGGTAAAGGAGGGTTGGGGGGGTGTGATTGGATGGGGGACTCCCCAGAGATGCAGGCGAGGGGGTGGATCGTGGTGACAAGAAAGGAAGAGGGAGCGTGGAAGCAAACGTTGACCTTGCCTGCGTTTACATGCACACAAGTCGGGTTACGACAGGAAGTGACAGACGTGTTTACATGATTACACAAGTGTATTTCTGGGATCAGCTCGGGGATTTTATGGGCTGTCAGCCCCAGTCTGAAGTCTTCTGACCACACTCTGAGAAACCAGGTTTCTCTAATCCTGCACCGTCTTCATGGTGAGAGCAGCGACTGGCGTGCGGCTGATTTATCAGTCCAGATGTTTTTGACTCTAAAGAGACTTTCGTAACATCATAAAAAAACATTTTTATTCTGTTACGTTTTTCATTTATGGAAGTGTTGCAGTCAAAGAAAGTTGAGTTAAATAGTTTTGCACCATTTCACACTTTTAGAACCGGGTTTCCACAGATTATGAAAGCGGTTTGCGTTTGAACGCGTGTGTTGTCTTTGCCTTTGACTGTTCCGGCGAGGATCTCGTCTCCTTTTGTCTCAGAGACTTTGCTTTATGTCGTCCGTCCTCTGGTCCTCCTGATATCTCTTTCTCTTTTCTCCTTCACCCTCTTTCTCTGCTTTTCTCTCACGCACTCTATGAAGCTGAAAATTGACTCTGAGCCCAAAACTCAGGGGACCGGACTCTTTTCAAGGTGAGACAAAGACGCAGAGAGCTGAAGGCAGCAGGCGGCACGGCAAAGTCGGAGGGGAGACGGGTGAAAAGTGTGCTGAGAGAGGGCGACAGCAAGTTCACCAGCAACAAGAATGTTACTGGAGGGAGGATCAGAAAAGATGTAGAAAGCAGCTGAGGTCAGGAGGAACGGAGGAAGATAAAAGAGACGCGCAGAGTGAAAGAACAAAGGCTTGCGTGAACACTTTCATCTTGACGAGTGGGATTTCTTGAAACCAGAACAACAATGATTGGATGATTGATAATTTGGCTGTTTGTCCATCAAGGCGGACGCATGAAACGCTTATAAAAGATGATCAAACCTTAAATATGAATCATGGTTATCTTTCCACAGTGGAAAGCTGCGCCTGCTCTGTCTGTCCTCCATAAATCACAAGAAGAAAGGGGGATGAAGGAGGTGGAGGGGTCGGAGCGCAGCCCTTTCTCTGAGTAGTTGTGAAACTCTGCGTGTCGGGTTGCTGCTGGGGGGGGGGGGGGGGGGGGGG